>JASSUY010023570.1:0-27892 GCA_032466535.1 Forpus xanthops | reverse complement strand
CAAACTTAAACAGGGGAAGTTTAGATTGGACCTGAGGAAGAAATTCTTTCCTGTGAGGGTGGTGAGGCACTGGAATGGGTTTCCCAGGGAGGCTGTGAATGCTCCATCGCTGGCAGGGTTCAAGGCTGTGTTGGACATAGCCTTGGGTGGCATGGTTTACTGTGAGGTGTCCCTGCCATGTCAGGGAGGCTGAAACTAGATGATCTTAAGGTCTTTTCCAACCATAACTATTCTATGATTCTGTGAATTTACATCGATATTGGATACCTCCATAGATTATTTTTTTTATTTTTGTCACCACTAGTGTTCTTCTGTGCAGGTTAGTTTCAATTTGGCAATCACAGGACATTACAGGGGGACAAAAAAACAGAAAAGGTAAATCTAAGTCACCTGTGAGAACATTTCTGAAGAAATATTAAGGGAAAAAATAGCAAAACCTCCTTTTCACAAAAACTGTTAACAAAAGCATAGGTAATTCAACTAGTCTACAAAATCTGAAATTTGAGAGTGTCATTCCAGACAGCATTTTCACCTTCCTCAAACTAAACCTATAAGTTTTGTACTACTATCTAATGAAGCATGAAAGAATCAAGTTGATTGACATTTTCACATTTGTCACATAATTTCTTCCACTGCACTGCCTTTGAATATTTCAGTAATTTCAACAATCCAGTAAATTTAACAATGGCAAGATTTAGCCTTTGAAATTTAAATACTGAATGTGTTAAAGCTTTCAGAATGGAGAACTCTTGAGGTACAGAACAAATCCTAAGCAATTCTGAAAAATTACACACTTCATATTTTATATACAGAAAAAAAAATCTCTCTTTCATGCTCACCTCTGCCTTATGTAAGTAGGTTTGTCTGAGACAGTGGCTCCATTAAAGCACTCTTCCAAGGCCATAGTCATAAAGTTATGGCAGTGGAATATATGCCCTCTTTCATATTCATGCTAGATTACTTTCCTTCCACATCCTAATTCTGTTTCCAGAATTTATAGTCTCATTTCTTTGACATGGTATGGTATTACAGGGGTGCAGACATAGGCTATAGAATATAGAGGTGATTTTTTTCTTTTGTTTTACTTCTAGACACTGTGTTGTTTATATTTAAACTGCACAGAATAGATCTACATAAGAAGACAGATATCAGTCCTATGCAGATGTAAAATAATATTAGGAGGTGGATTTATGGAATTTAAATTTACAAGTTAGAGAAAAACAAAGTGAAGAATATCTTGGCATTTTCACAGTGATATCATATTTAAAGGAAACAGACACCCTAGATTATTCTGAGAAAGTGAAGTCCCGTGGGACGGAGTCTGATCAAAGTTCCCTGGTTTAAAACCAAATAAAACTCCCAAATAATATTCTTAAATCTTTACCTCACTGCATCAATTTTTTTTTACTTGTGAGTAAAGAAATTCTTCTTGGGAAAAAAAAGAAAAGCTGTTTTAAGGGTACTTTCTTTGTGTTTGTAGTCATTCTGAGGTCAGCATCAGGTCTAAAAAGAGTCGTGGTCAGGAAGGCATCTCTGACTGATGTAGTTGTAGCTCAAAAACATTTTTGTTTGCCTGTAAACATAACACAGTAAAATTTTCCTGACCATATCTGCTATGGGAATGATGAAGAGAGTGAAGTAAGAGAGAGACGGTGCAGGGCTCTTCCTCAATCTCAATGAGAAAGGCCTGACAACAAATTAGTTAATAAAATAGTAGTTTAATACAGAAGACAAAGAGTAAGAGCAATGAAGATTGCAGAACTTTTTTGTCTTCACATGCTGGTGATGCTGCAATTTGTGCAGCATCAGATGGAGTCCGCATGGATTTTTACCTAGATATGAGGCACGGATCCTGTCTGTGGACAAGGGTTCTTATTTTTTTGTTCATTCTACCTATTATATACACTTTCTTTAAAAAAAAACCACAACTCTATTCAAAAGAGATGTTCACATGAGAACTTTTTTGCTGCAACTCCATGCACAACTGGAAGCAGCCTCCTCTGGTACAATGGGCTGAGTCTATAATGCAGCCAACAAGTCTGTGCCGTATAGTGCATTCCAAAAGCCATGCAGAGCATGCAGCACAACACAGCACACCACATCCCTGTGCCTTTTCAGGTTAGCTGTTGCGTGGGTTATTGACTCCTTCATATCCACTAGTGTCCTGATGCGGATCACTACATTCCAGTCCTCTATCCACAAACAGTCTTCATTTCTGTAACTTTTGATAAGCTACAGATCGCATTAAAAATGCACAGGCTTCTCAAGCCCTGAGTAAAAGGCCCTAAAGAGCAGGCATGGTCTCTTAAAGATCATTCCTTTATTGCAGTGTGTTCTGCAAGGCTCCCAATGCACCACAGTACTATACTGTGTAATTACAGATAGAAAATCTAAGATATAGACGTGTGTAATACACACACAGAAAAATTCTCCTAATATACAAAAGAAAATGTAGCAAAATAAAAAGTGCAATCATGTTTAAAAAATGCACATCTGCTAGGATCGATTCATTTTTTCCTATGTTTCTTATCATATCCTCCCAAATTCAGCTGGAGATGTGTTTGTTTTTAACTGTCGATGAGTGTGAGCCTATTGTGAAAAAGTTAAAGTTGAGAACTTCCTATTACCCTCTGTTTCTCACTCGTATGTCTTGAGAATGTTTTTAATTGGAAATGTTATCTTCTGGTTTGTTTCTGATATAAGCACTATCAGAATAAGAGAGTAATAAGAAAAATAATACAAGCATCTCAAGGTCAGGCAATGCAGAAGACAGGTCGAAAAGAGGTGAGGTTCTATCTGTTCTCACCAGTTGTTTATCTACCAATAATCTGAGAGGAGTAATAACAGTTTTACACTAGCAGCTAAAACAATATTTATAGATCAAAACTTTCCCCATTGGAGAGAAGGTCTTGTGAATCTCTTATATGAGGTCTTCTGAGTCTAAGGCATATAATAAGACCCAAGCCATTTGTGTCAGGGTATAGTGCTTCATTTGAGAGCTGTTCTGTAACTAAAGACAGGAAACTGGATGTACTCATATTCAAATAAAAGTCTGAGGCAAGGAGAACTTTGCATAGCGTGAATGGTATTTTCAAGAAATGTGATGACCTCTGTAGCATGACCCTGAGTGACAGGAAGAAGGTGAGGTTTTAAGCAGTATAGAGGGGATGAAAACTGGTTATATAAGGTGAGTTTTTTTCATTTGCTTCTTTCCTTCAATTAAACTGAAGTCAGGAACATCTAAAAGAAAAGAGAGAGAGAGGTTAAGATAAAAGATGGACTGGAAAAAGTTAAGGCAGTATTAGAACCCTTAATTCTTAAAAAGCGAAATGCTATCTTTCCTCAGAGGGAAAAAGAACATTTAAGCTTTTCCTCATTTGAGGTATTAGTTAATAAAATTCATCAGAATTCTTGCTTTCTAACTGCTTAGCTTTTAAATTTGCATTGATCTGCTTACAACGTAGGCCATTTTTTCTTTTGCCACATTTACACATTTTTTATGACAAGTAAATAATATTTGCATTTATTAAACACTGAAGCAATTATGTGATATGCGGATAAATACTAAAAGAATATTTATCAAAACAGGTGTCATGGGTTCAGCAGCAGCAGTCATTCTTCCCCTTTAAGTAGTAACTGGTGTAGCACTGTGTTTTGGATTTTTCGGCTTGGGAACAGTGCTGATAGCACCAGTATTTATAGTTATGGCTTAGAATGTTTAGGCTGGCCAAGGACTTTCTGAGTTTCATGCTCTGACAGGGAGGAGGGGAGCCGGGAACAAGCCGGGTAGAAGGAGAGACAGGGCGCCTGACCCAAAGTGACCAAAGAGGTATTCCATACCACAGCGCATCATGTCCGGGATGTTGAGATGGAGGGGGGAGACCGGAAAAGATGGTGATGGTGGTGCAGGAGGGGTGCACAGCGTGGCCGGGATTTGGTATGAGGTGATGGGGTGCACTGCGTGGTTGAGCTTGGTATCGGGTGATGGGAGGGCACTGCATGGTGTGGCTAGATATTAGGTGAAGATCTGTTGTATTCTCTTTCCTTGTATTTTCTCTTGTATTATTATTGGTGGTAGCAGCAGTGATTTACGTTATACTTTAGTTACTAAACTGTTGTTATCTCAACCTGTGGGAGTTGCATTCTTTTGATTCTCCTTCCCATCTCCCCGGTTCTGGGGAAGAAAGAGGGGGGAGTGAGTGAGAGAGAGGCTGCATGGGTTTGACAGCCGCAAACCACAACAACAGGAATGAAAATAGTGTCTTGGGTTCATCAGTAGCAGTCATTTTTCTCCTTCTTGCTAGCTGGTGCAGCACTGTTTTTCATTTTGGGCCTGTGAACTGCACTGATAACACCAGTGTTTTCAGTTACTGCTTAGACTGCTTTGGTCTGACCAAGGACACCTGACCTGAACTGACCAAAGAGGTGTTCCATATCAGTGTTAAAACTAAGGGCAGGGACCTGGAAGAGGGGTGTTGGCTGCGTGGTTGGGCTAGGAATCAGTGATGAGCAGCTGTATTCTCTTCAGTTGCCGTTTCGCTTCTTGTTGTTTTTGGTGGTAGCAACAGTAGTTTGTGTTATACCTTAGTTACTAAACTGTTCTTATCTCAATTTGTGGGAGTTGCATTCTTTCGATTCTCCTCCCCATTTCCTCCAGGAGCTGGGGGGAAGAAGGAGGGAGGAGTGAGTGAGCAAACTGCCTGGGCATCTTAAACCACAACTGAAATAATCATGTGATATGTGCTGATAAATACTAAAAGAACATTTATCAAAACGGGAATAAAAGTTAGTAGGTTTGGGTTTGTGTCAACACAAATTATTTATTCTGTTCATATGATTTTTGTGAATATTTTTGTCCCAGACACCTGGGAAATCAGACCCAGGTGCATATCAATAGTCTGAACAGTAGTTCTAAGGAGCAAAAACATCTTTCTCTGATTAAAATTCAACAAACAGGAAATAGACTACTTTGGACAATATTAAACTGTCTTTGGAAAAATTAAATAAGTGTACTACTATGATCCTGCTTTGTCCTATAGAAAAAATATTTAATTTTAGATTACATCTTAAGGAAGTTAGGTCTTATCCCTCCTATGAATGGGATTAAAAAGAATTTCTCATGAAAAAAATGACAGAAAGTCAGACACAGAAATGGATTTAACACTTACTAAAAGTGCCAATCAGCAGATACCAGTTAAATTTCTGGCTGTCCCTGGCAAAATGCTCTGGACTTCTACAATAACTTTTAATTAGGTTTTGAAGTTTACGTAACAACTGATATAAAGACATAGCTGATTTATTTATCTTAGGAGTAGTGACAAAGTACATGTTAAATCAATCATGAATCCTTAACACACAAAGCCACCATGACATTCCATTAAGATATAAAGAACAGTTAGAAGTGTCTTACTTACTATAATGATTTGATCTGCCAAGTGTAGTAACATAACTCGTACTTACTAAGCAGATAGTATTAAAATATTTTCTAAATTTTCTTTAATGGAAAAAAATTTACCAAGCAAAACAACTCTTTCTTTGTTTTTTACAAATCCAAGAGTAAAGATCCTTTCCAACCCTAACTGTTCTATGATTCTCAGGCTCCACAGAATTGCAGCTTAAAGGAAGTCCTGAGCTAGGCTTGTTTAAGTTGGCATTGAAATATAAATTAAAGACTTTATAAACAAACCAAAACCCAAATGCCTATTTATATACACTTCCCCTTTTTTCTGAAGTTGTTGCTTTGGATGCCTTATTTTATATGTACTTTACATATGACCATTTAAAATGGGGGCATTGACAGGAAGTGCTACCAACATGGCCAAGTTTCTGAAAATAAGCTGGTAATTATATACATAAATAAACATATTCTTGTTCATCTTTATATTTGGGAATGCATCAGAGATAGAGTGCTTAGAGTTCATCCCTTGGAGATATTCATTATTTACTCACAAGACCAAGACAATTAATGTCTGGAATTTTAAGGTGAATCTCTGTATGTGTATGCATTTGTGGTGTTTAAGAATACCAGAGGATTTGAACAAAGAAATTAAGCATTGAACGTTATTTTCTATCAGCTTTACAAATCTGTACTTCAGACACCATCCCTCAGAAGACTGTAATCAGTGGGGACCAATAACATTTGTCCTTAACTCTGTATTTTCCCCATTTGCATTATCTGCTTTACTTTGTATTTTTCCCCAAGGTTTATATTGTTTTATTTCTACTCCATTCAGCTCACTTACATCCATAGCCAGTGCTCAACATTCCCCTTTACTTTCCTACTCCTGTAAGGACTGCATTATGTATTTCACTTTACCCATGGTGATCGAACCCTTTTGAAGGCAATGCCCATAAAATTAAACATCAGTTTAGATGTCTGCAAACCTTGGGGGATTAAAAAAAAACATAAATACAGAAGATCTAGTTTGTCTTTTGCAGATTAATATCTGTTTAGCCTAATACTGGTATTTCAGGTAAGGGTCATTCATAAACAATACATCTACAATTGGGAATATATTTGTCCTAATGAGGAATTATCTCTGTAAGAATTTATCCTTTACAAGTAATTCAAGAGGAAATAATGGATCACAACACATAAAGAGGATTATTTAAACTACAATAATTCATATATACATGACATGAATTCTAAATGAAGATGTTATTTTCTTAATGTAGTATAGTTAATTAATTCAGGAATAAGTCATGATACATGTATTAAGCACGTTTCCATGAAGAGTTATAGAGAAGCCTGAGTTATCACAAACCTTCTCCAAATTCATGTAAGGCACTACTGTCAGAAATAGTTGCTACTGATCAGGCAGTTGGACTAGATGGTCTTTGTAGGTCCCTTCCATCTGAAATACTCTATTCTAAACTGTAGTTGCATTAGTGTGATATTATGTCTGAGTCTTGCATCTGTACCACCTCTGGCTAATCCAGTATTCAGAAAAACTAATTTAAAATATTCTAAAAAGTAAAGGAGAGTGAAGGCCTTCCAATGGGTGAGTATATATGGCATTTACAGTCATGGTGTCAAAAAAGGAATGACAATTATAAATATAGTGCAGGAAAAAATAAAGGCAGCATTAAGGCGATACAATCTAATTGTAATACTCATTCAAATGCTATCTAAAGCTTTATTTACTTGAAACGAATATAAGTTTGATATAGCAGTCCAACTTCAATCTCTGGTATTGAAATCCTACACAACTGGAATGAAAAATTCATAAGCAAGGGGACCTGTATTTGCCCAAACCGTAAAAATATTTCTTAAATGCATAATAAATAGGACCACTAAGGACACAGCTTTGCCCCTGTCCATCAGTTCTGTAGCCCCATCATAGAAAGCCACCAAATTGGTCAGGCAAGGTTTGCCCTTAGTGAAGCCATGCTGGCTGTCACCAACCACCTTGTTCTTCATGTGCACATTTTCCAGGAGAATTGGTTCCAAGATTTTGCCAAGCACAGAGGTGAGACTAATTGACCTATAGTTCCCTGGGTCTTCCACATTCCCCTTCTTGAAAATGGGGGTCATATTTCCCTTTTTCCACTTATCAGGAACTATACCTGACTGCCGTGATTTTGCAAATATGACGGGCAGTGGCTTACCAACTTAATTTGCCAGCTCCTTCAGGATCTGATAATGGGTTTCATCAGGTCCCATGATCTTGTGCACATTTAGGATCATAAGATGACCTGAAATCTGATCCTCTCCTACAGTGGGTCCAAGGTCTTCATTCTCATTGCCCCTGCATCTGCCTTCCAAGACTTGAGTGGCATGGCTAGAGCACTTGCCAGTGAAGATTGAGGCAAAGAAATCACTGAGAACCTCAGGATTCTCCAAATCCAGGGATAGTCAGTAGGAAAAGGGTAGAAATAATGTATAAAACAAGCCAGAGAGACAATAAGCTAGAACAAATGAAATAAACTTCTGATTTGCTTTATCATGCTTGAAGAAAGAACACATGGTCAAAAGCAAATTACTAATTTCATACCAAACCAAACAATAATAATAAATCCCTTTCTAAATATTCATATAAAAAATAAATTTGATGAAATTATGTTTTTAACAATCATTTGTGGTCAAGAAATTAACAGATGCTTACCATAATAATTCTTCACCTGATATCAAATTTTAATGTATTGATTTTTAGTTTTACAAGGATCTTCTTGGGTCTTCTTGTTCTACAAGTGAGAAAGAGCTACTAGACTATATTGTACTCTTCTGAGCACCAATCACTGGCTATCATATTTTTTTTGTAGCCTTTTTTTTTTTTCAAAAAACTAAGTAAGTTTGCTAGTGTTGTTTAAAGTGTCTATGCTTCCCGCACACACTCTTCAAAATTAATTAACTGTGTTAGCTCCAAGCCTACTGAGAATTCAGCATTATGCAACAGAAGATTTTGTCTGGGATTTATTTCTTTTTTCTCACAGTGGTGTTGGTTTTTTTTTTTTTTGGTTGGTTGGGTTTTGGCTTTTTTTCATTGTTTTTGCTTTGCTGTTGTTGGTTTGGGTTTGATTTTTTTTTCTTGGATGGGGATTTTTGACAGGTTTTTGTTTGTTAGGTTTCTTTTTCTGTAACAGTATAGCAATATTTTCTTCTTCTTCCCTGAACAGAAAGTAGAAAATTCAGTCTTCAATCGCAAACAGCCTACTAAAATAAGAATTAACCAATTTTTACTGAACAGCCTATTATGTCACTGAGTGCATTTTCCTGCGCAGTTACTGTTAACTTACAATTTAATATGTTGTGTGAGTTGTTGAAATTGTCTATCAGTGTAGATTGCCTTGTACTTGACTAGTCCTGAATTTCATCTGCATTGGTGCTGGAAAATAATAAGTGATGCAAGTAAATATGTCTCAGAGATGTTAAGAATATGCTAACAGTATAGCCATTTTTCTGGTAATAACCATACTCTAAAGATTACAAGTGTTTGCATCTAGTGATCTATAAATGCATTGTAGCAAAACTGTAGCATTTTAAAATTTTTGTTGGCCACATAAGTGAAAATTTATTGGAACCGGAATACAAGCAAAATAAATGATTGTTTGTATGAATGAACTGTCTGACTAAAGCCATAAAACTCTTTTTTTCCTGAATTAATGGTATTTTGTTAATCACAAAGTTGAGCTTGTCTGAGTAATAGCAACAGACACACATGCATAAACACTTGTAAGTATATAGTGCATGAGATTCATATATATTCTTAGAGATATAACTAGCTTTATGTTGTTGGGAAATGTAGAATTAGGACGATAACATCTGAGACATCTGGACAGAATCTCTTTATCCATTTCTAGGAAGTGTAATTATTTTAAGCAAAATCACATATAATCTGGATTTGTGAATTGAAATTGATACTAGTAGAGGTAAGCATTATTTATTTGCTGCATTGCTTTAGAATCTTACTCAAGTAACGCTTATGTTCTTGTTCAGAAGAGAAAAAGCATTTTTTGCCTTTACAATTAGAAAGACAAATATTGTTAATACGTGGAGAAAACTTTAGTAACAATTAATACCAATTCGTTTTGTGCATCAGAGGTTCCACAGAAATACAGTTAGTGGACTTAAACCATGAAGTTCAATTATGTGGTTCTAGAAGTCAGAGGTTACTTTTATGTTTATTTCTATTTGCAAACAGATGTTAAACTCTTCACAAACAGAAACATATTAATCATCACTAGCATCTCACAGAATGCATATATTTCTAGTCCAAAAGTAATGTTTCTGTTTCATACAATTTAAACCAATACTGATATATTTGAATCTGTATCTTAGTCATCTATAAAACTTGGAAAGAGATTAAATATTACTACTAACAGTAACCCATTGAAAACTATTTAGAAATAAAATTATACTCACCTGATACAGACTCAATCATAACAGGTGGGAAACTTTGCCACAAATACCACGTTTAATCCTCAACAGAACAGAACAGTTCAGTTGAAAGAGACCTATAAAGGACCATCTAGTCCAACCGCTTGAATGCTTCACACAGGGCTGGACAAAAATTAAAACATGTTATTAAAAGTATTGTCCAAACGTCTCTTAAAACACTGGTAGACATGACAACTACGTCTAGGGACCCAGCTCCAGGCTGCAATTATTTCTTCTATAGCTGATGCCATTTCTGTAAGAAATTAAACATAATAATATTCTTCCCTATATAGAATCACATCCTTACTCAAAATGTTAGATTGTAATGCTCAATAACTTTCAAAACATAATTATTAAGAAGCACATTTTCTCTGAACACATGCATCTGCATTTTATTTGGTTTGTATGCCTTTCTGAAAAATGAGGACACATATAGAACAGAGATGTTTTTTTAGAAATAATAAAGTTAAAAAAAAAAAAACACATCGTTTTCCAATTATCTATGTCCTTCTAACTACCTACTATGAAGATATAATAAAAATGTTTATGCTGTCGTACAGTATTAGAGAAATTATTACAGCTGTTGAATATGAAATTCCATTTCCCTTTCTGTTCATTCACAAGGTCAATACTAGAGTGTCTTAAGAAACATTCTATTCAAAGACTGTTCCTTCTCAATGTGTGAAAATCATGAGATATTTAAACTATAATTTACTACATAAGTTCTAAAGCATCACAGTTACTTTCCTGAATCAAAAATATGTTTTCAAAGTATACAAGTTTGAGTTCTCATTTTTCCATTTGATGAAAACTATTGGTTGTGTTTGCTTGTTTTCTTCCAGTCTGCTGTGTGTTAGGGTTAGAGGTAGGGTTAGGGGGTTAAGGTTAGGGTGAGGGGGTTAGGGTTAGGGTAAGAGTTAGGGTTTGGGTTAGGGTTAGGGCTGGTGTTAGTGTCTGGGTTTGGGTAGAGATAGAATTTGGGATAGTGTTGGGATAGAATTAGGGTTAAGATTCGGGTTAAGGTTGGGGTTAGAGTTAAGGTTGGTGTTAGAGTTAGGGTTGTGGTTAGGGTTAGTGCTGGGATTAGTGTTAGGCTTAGGTTTTAGCTTAGGTTTAGGGTTCATGTTAGGTTTAGGTTTAGGGTTAGTGTTATTGTTAGGGTTAGTTTTAGGATTATTGTTATTGTTAATGTTAGGGTTAGGGTTCGATTTATGTCTTGGGCTACTTTTTGGGTTTGGGTAGAGATAGAATTTGGGATAGTGTTGGGATAGAATTAGGGTTAGGGCTAAGGTTCGGGTTAGGTTTTGTGTTAGTGTTAGGATCTGGGTTTGTGTAGAGATAGAATTTGGGATAGTGTTGTGGTAGAATTAGGTTTGGGTTTAGGGTTATGGTTCAGGTTCAGGTTGGGGTTATGTTTATTGTTAGGTTTAGGGTTACGGTTAGGTTTAGGTTTAGTTTTTAGGTTTACGTTTTGGGTTAGCGTTATGATTTGGGTTAGGTTTATTGTTAGGTTTAGGGTTACTCTTTGGGTTGGGGTTATCATTCGGATTACTGTTGGGATTAGGATTAGGTCTGGGTTTATGATCTGGGTTTGGGTAGAGTTAGAATTTTGGAATTGTGTTGATATAATATTAGGGTTAGGGCTATTGTTAAGTTTAGCGTGTGTGTTAGCTCTGGTCTGTTAATTATGATCAACCAGTGCTGCACTTAAAACCAGATCCTGAAGTTATAATAATGAACATGGTATCATAGTATCGTTAGGGCTGGAAAGGACATTATGATCATGTTGTTCCTCCCCCCCAGCCATGGGAAGTGACACCTCCCTCTAAATAACTCTGTGTGTTCTAATATTTCCTTTCCCTCCCAATGTGTCTCTGAGAATGATTCCCTAATTTTTTCTCCTATCTTATACCATGCACTTTTCCCTAAATCTCTATTTGCAGTTAGATAGAACTTTTGAATCTTCAGTTGGAATTGAATTATATGCAGCAATTTTTCTCAAAGCTGATTCTTTAGTTAAAATATAAACTCAGAGCTGAAATTTATAGTTTTTTCCTCCTTCACCTCAGGTGTTATTTGGCTTCATAACATACTGAAACTTTCAGGTTAAAAATGTCAAGCTGCCACTGAATTAGTTTATCATCAGATAGAGCAGCATGTAAAGTGTGAAGACAAAGAATCATTATACGATTAACAATTTAATCTGAATACTTTAAGAACTAGAATTATTTTTTAAAAAACCGTTGTTCTACAAGCAGAAAATAAAAACATTGCACTTTACTGTGCATCCCTAACATATAGATACATTTTTCCAAGACAAGTAAGGAGGCTTCAAGGGGGCTGAAGTGTTTTGTACGTCATGTCAGAATACATGGGGTAATTTCAGGTTCACAACAAAAGGACATGTACATAGATTTTTACAAAAATTATGTTTCTGGAATGCAAAAGTTTATTTTAAGTTGTTTTGAATCAAGTTCTTGACATCCAGAGGAGGGCCACAAAGATGATCAGAGGGCTGGAGCACCTCTCTTATAAAGACTGGCTGAAAAAATACAAGAATGGAGAAAAAGAGAAGAATCTACAAAATGTGGCATGTAAATATCCAAAGGACCCCTTTCCTTTTGAAATTTGAGAAATGTCAGTATCTGATTACATATTATTTTTGATAAAGATATCAACAAAGGTGAATAGGCAGACCACTATGTACAAATACCTAAATGCATTATATTCAAAATGCAGTTTCTTATAGTTGGGCTTGTTCAACTTGCAGGAGAGAAGGCTCCAGGGAAACCTTAGAACAGTCTTCCAGTGCTTAAAGGAAGACTTTTACACGAGCATGTAGTTACAGGACAAGAGGGGGTGTTTTTAAACTGTAAAAAGCTAGATTTAGATCAGACATCAGGAAGAAATTCTTTACTGTGAAGGTGGTGAAGCACTGCAGCAGGTTACCCAGGGCTGCTCCATCCCTGACAGTGTTCAAGACCAGGTTGGACAGGGCTTTGAGCAGACTGGTCTAGCGGCAGGTATCCCTGCCCATGCAGAGGACTGGAAATAGATGATTTTCGAAGTGCTTTCCAGCCAAAACCATTCTATGATTCTATGGTTATTAGTGAAGCAATATGTTTTGATAGCAGAGATTGGATACAGAAGTAAATTTGTGATTAGTTATTACCTCAATACTGGCAAATTTGTCCTCTATTATTTGCCTGAATGATATCTGGAATTTAAGAACCCTTTTCAGCAGATGAAGAATTTATCTTTATATTATAAGTATCCTGCAGACATAGTGTAAGGGACGTATAGCAACAATTCTGAATGCATCAGAAAGAGGCCTGGTTTGTTCACTGAGTTTAACTGAGAACACTAAGAAATTACAGGAAGGTGTGGGGTGTGAAGCCAAAAGAAGATACAATGCGACTAACAGTTTGAATTGGGGGAACATTCATTCTCCAAAATCTACCTGGTGATTCCCATATGTCCCTGAGAATTACCAGGTTCTCATCAGCTGAGTACCTAGGAGAGTTATATTCCATAGCTGTGTCAAATATAGACTGCTTCTGAAGATGAGTGCTCTCCCACCATCCTTCTTCTAAAAGTTATTTAATATATCAAGGAGGAAGGAAAAAAATTTCCTGAAGCACAGAAGTGGTACAATAAAGGTACAATACAAACAAGCATGATTAACAAACATAAATAGACAAAATTATTTTCATTAATTGAAAGTCCACAGACAAATAAATTATGGTACAGGGAAATTAAGTAAGTAACTTCTGTATTAAAACCCTAACCCTAACCTTTTCTTTTCTTATATTCAAGAGTATTTTCCTGGTATTGGAGAGAAACAGATTACTTCATGGATGACATTCACATAAATTGATTTTTCTTGCTTAGAAATAGTATCTTATGCAAAAGAAAAGAAAGCAAGAGTTTACAAAATTCTTGAAGAAATATCCGTTTTTGATCATACACATATTTTACAATACATATACTTTGCAAAGAAAATGTGCCTAGCAAATTATATACTCAATAATAACTGTCAAGTGGCCCTATTTTTTATTTTAAGACTAAGGAGACATACTAATGTTAAATATGTTTGGTTCTGAGCAAATCATTCTTCTATTCTGACAGAGTAATACTATTAGAGTAATACACTCCTGACACCTAAGCTGCATCTAACAGAACAGTGCTTATTACTGTCAAGCAAAGCAGAAGTCAAATACATACAATTTGTTTCAGCTCTGTCATCTAACACAGTATGGAATATAAAGTTAGTGTCTACTGTGGAAAATGTAAATCAGGCTATAAATAACTTAAAAAAAACCCTAGCATAATAAAAGTAATTTATTTATTGAACAAGTACAGAACTTACATTAATATCACAGTGCTGTTAAGCAAATGAAAGAGAATATAATTACATGGAAATATGCCATTTGTAGATAACTTTCTTCAGCATTTTTATGCAAAGTTTGCAAAGTAACATACAAAGCTGGCATAGCCACTTTATATGTCAAAACCTTGCCATAATCTTTTCTATGTTGGTACAATCATCAAACTCCTAGCATCAATAAATTACAAATCACATTTGCATTGATTTTTCTCTGAGCTAAGATTTCACCTGTGCAAATTTATTCTATCTGAACGCAGTTATAGAAACTATTCCTGAACATGAAACTTGTTTTGCACCTGCTGTTGTAGGTTTTTCCGCAGAATCACAGAACTGCTGAGGCCAGAAGGGACCTCTGGAAGTCTTCTGGTGCAAGCCCTCTGCTGAAGCAGGACCACCTACACCCAGTTGCCCAGGATCATGTCTAGTTGCTTTTTAAAGATAAAAGCCCCTCTAAGAAGGGAGATACTGCAGCCTACCTGGACAGTTTGAGCCAGTGTTTACACTCTCACAGCGTGTCCTGGTTTCAGCTGGGAAAAAGTTAATTTTCTTCCTTGTAGCTGATACAGTGCTGTGTTTGGCTTTGAGCACATTTGAGCAACCTGATCCAGTACAAGGTGTCCCTGTCTGTGACAGGGGATTGGAACTTGATCCTTAAGGTCCCTTCCTACTCTAACCATTCTATGGTTCCAGGACTCTGTGAATAATGCTGATAACACACCAACATTTTAGTTGCTGTTAAATAGTGCTTACCCTAAGTCAAGGATTTTTCATTTTCCCATACTCTGTCAATGAGGAGGGGCATAAAAAGCCAGGAGAAAGCAGAGACAGGACTCAAACTAGCCAAAGGGATATTCCATACCACGTTATGTCATAATCAGTACAGAAACTGAGGTGAGTTGTATGGGAGCCACTTGCTGATCGCTGCTCAGTGACTGGCAGGTCATCAGTCAGTGAGTGATGAGCAATTATATTTTGTGTCACTTGGCATTCTTGGATTTTATTTCTTCCTTTCTTTTTGCTGTCTCCCTTTTCATTGTTATTATTATTGTTAATTATTCAGTTATTAAAGTACTCTAATCTAAACATACATTTTACATTTTTTTAGTTCTCTTCCCCATCCCACTGGAGGGAGGGGAATGTGAGTGGCGGCATGGTACTCCATTGCCAGTTGGGGTTAAACCATGACACAGTGAAAAACTGTTCTCTGACATTCAGATGGAAACTCCTATGCTTCAGTTTGTGTTCACTGCTTCTTGTCACTGAGCACCACAGAAAAGACCCTGCTGCTTCCACTTTGTACCCTCCCTTTGGGTATTTATACACTTTGACAAGATCCCTTCTGAGCCTTCTCTTATCTTGGCTGAGCAATCCCACTCTGTCAGTCTTTCCCCCAAGTGAGAACCTCCAGTTCTTTATCATTTCTGTGGCCCTTAGTTGGACTGCTGCCACTATGGCCATGTCTCTCTTGTAATGGGAAGCCCAGAACAGAACATAAAGCTCCAGGTGTGGGCTTATCAGTGTTGAGTAGTGAGGAAGGATCACCTTCACCTGCTTTGCAGCAAAGGCACGTTGCTAGCTTATGCTCAACCTGGTGTCAACCAGGACCCCTAAGTCTGTTTCTGCCGAGCTGCTTTCCAGCTGTGTGACCCCCAGTATGTATTTGTTCATGAGCCTCTTCTGTTTGGCAGTGAAAGTATTAGCTAAACCTGGCCATGGTCTTTGGATCTTAAATTATCAGGACCATAATAGACAGAGCTGCAGTGATGGAGAAACTAATGCCTTCTTCCAACTCCTGAGAGATGGACTGCAAAACTAAACTGGAAATGCCCAGGACTGGAGAGGACCTTGGGGGAAGAATAGACTAGCCTGCAGCACAGGGCCATGAGCTCCTCAACACTTTGAGATAAAAAGAGTTATCTATATCTGAGCTATAAGTAATATATAATCTCTGCTTTAGTAACCTAGAGTTTCTATGGGCTGCCGTACACAGTTTTAGATTGCAGATGCACTTGTATCCCTAGCAAGCAATGAAAACTCACCTGCACTTTGGAAGACTAATGTGTTTCTATGAATGATTTCAGCTTTTAATTTTTTCATCACAGTAATCTTGACCAGCTCTAGTTATTAATATAAAATTTTCCCATCTGGTGTTGACATTTAAGCAAGTTTGATATTCAGCTTTAAATACTAGCTTCTGAATATTCAGGCTATATATTTAAGAATTTTAATAGATATTCCTTTATGACATTACACATCACAATTACTGCATTGCACTTTGTAATTATACCTTATAAATGTGATTGCATGTATTTACACTAATTACACAATTACAGATAATTTCATGAATTATGGAAATACACAAAGAGTGATTAAGCTTTACTGAAAGTAAAAAATAAATCTGCAAATTACAAATAGCCTTAAGTAAGCATTGAGAAAATAAAAGGATTCTATCCAAAGTTTCTCAAATTAAACATTTCCTTCCAAAATACCTTAGTATAAGCCAAACCTTATATTAGATAAATTCATGGTTAATTTGGTAAACTTGAATTCATTGCACTTAGTTAATACAATGGAAGTTCTTCTAACAGTCTTCCTGTAGTCATATGCTCTGTTATAAAGATATTTATATGTAGGATCAGGCCCACTTTAATTCTGCGAAAATTTCACTGAAACAAATGATGTACATGTGATGAAGAGTCCCTCCTCTCTAGCACTGTTTTATGCCCTCTTCAGATACTGAAGCTCAGATCTCCTTTCTGAACTGATTAAGAGAATAGCATGATGAAAATCAGAGAAGACCCTTCTCTGAATATCCAGTATTTCTTTTCAAGCATTTGCCTTACACCAAATGAATTGAGTAAAGTTGAAAGACCTCATAATGGCAAATTATATTATATACACACCCTATCTTCCAATGAGACTTAAAGGTATTAATGTATTGAAGTAAATAGAGTAAAATACATATGCATATGCCTGTTCCTGTTTATTTATGCTTATATTGTAATTATATTGCAAGATGTCCAACAGAATTACTTAAATATACTCCTGGTAATACAGTCTTTTTAAATGATATTGTAATATTCATTTCTATAAATTTATTTAGCAATACAGACCTCTCACATGAGAATAACAGATATTAGAATTTCCACAATTTGCAAATGACTTACATAGCCATTAACATAGGTATTATAAAAGCTTAGCAAATAGACAATAATAAAACTATTACAGATAGCTCATATTTGATAAAGTGCTCAGCTTATAGCTGCATCCGAAGAAAGTGGCTTAATTTCATATTTAGATTTTATGTGCCACACCTGCAATGATTTTGATAGGAAGAAAATGTATAGTAACACACCAGTGACCAGATCCTCTGTGTATAGCACACACAGAATGCTGTAATTTTCTTGTATGACTAATGGATTATTATAGTAATGCAAAGCCAAAAAGGTAACAACAACATACTCAATATGCATGGAGCTACGCCGCGTGCAAAAAATAAACAATTGAAAACTTGTCATTTAGTATTTTAACAAGTTGACACCACACTTCATAGCTTTATAAAATAAAGAAACATGAACCAGTCAGGAAAAATATTACGGATGTATTGCAAGCATGCAAATAACACCTTCAGGGAGTAGTACAAATGATGCCATGGAGGATTTAAAACTGAAAGAAGCCAAAAAAGTCATCATGGAAGCAACAAGTTAAAATTGATTCACTATACTAGCAAAGAAAAAATTCAATTTGGAACAGATCTGAATGGAAATTCACTGAAAGAAATTGGCCAGAGACACTAATCCAGAAACAAAAAAGTGTTTTGGTGCTGCCAGCTCATCTACTAATGCATAGCCTTGAAGGACTTGGGTAATTAGCTGCACCAAATATAATCAAGTCAACAAGCTTGACCAGGTACCTCCACTTCTGCTCCTTCACTTTATGCAGTAAGTCAGCTTGATGATAGCTTTGTTGTTTAACTTAATTGCCACTGCAGCCACACCACTCTGATTTAGCACTTCAAGAACCCTTCTTTTTAGGTGATTCCTTAACAACTCCAGTCAATTTAGCAGTAAGACTTCAGTAATAAACACATATGGCTTATTTTTAGTAAGTCAGCTTAATGGATAATATTTGATAAATTTCCTAACACAGCCTGAAAATTAAATGAACAGATTGCAATAACTGCCTTCTAAAAATGTGTTAATTATTAATAATAAAATCTTTAATTCATATCTGATCTTTGTTTCATATCTTTCCTATAAAGTCTTGAGTCTGAGGACTACAAACTGTGAGCACGCAATAGGATATCAAGAAGGGATGGCAAAAGGTTTCTCTGTAAGGCCACAGCTGTCTTGCAGTTAATAGGAAGCATATTTTCCTTATACTGAAATAAACAGCAATCTTGCTATCAACACTCTTGTCAGGTTAAGTGGATTTGTAATTTCTGTGGCCAAGAGTTTAGCTGTGAAGAAGAATCCAAGTCATCCATCATTGAAAAACAACGGGTATGTTTTCACATGTGCTGAGACAGTCAGAATTTGCAAATGGAGGTTAAGTAGGTGGAGATCAAGAGGTCAATGATGAACAAACAGGCATTACAAAAGGGCTTAAGATCATCAAAACCATCAGGCTTTTGAAGGCTCTCAGAAGAGGTTGTACAAAAAGCACATTAATGGTGTTCACCAGAATGTTACGGCAATCTCTTCAAATGAGAATGTTTTCTTGCAGAAAGCAAAAATAAAATACTGTACAGCTCAAATTTAGGCTGACTTTAATAAATTATTAGTACTTTTAGCTGGCAATTCTCTACTGAAACATTTTTCTCCTTGTAAAGTGCCTTTATTCCCTAAATAAGTCTTTCACCACAATGTATTGGCTTAAAATCTCTTCTGACAGAACAAACAGGGGTTTGAGACAACACTGCTTATTAGATTTCTGTCTCAAACTCTCTCACTCCCAGTTCTCATCCCTGATTCCTGTGCCTACATGATTGCTGCTGAATTAGGAGCTTTGGGGCTTCACAAGTCCATGACTTCAGGCAATCACATGCTGAAGACATGTATAAGCAAACAGTCATATAGAGGTTCTTGACTGATATGTAAATGAATAAAAAAAGTCCAGTTCAACAGTTACCCGAGGTGTTTGGTTGGACTGCCTCAGAGTTGTCCTTGTTTCACGTCAACTAATGAACTAACTGTGACTGCTCACAAGGCTTTTCAATGTTACTCAGCAATGAGAATCCACAACCAAGCAAGTTTCATTAGAAACTACTAAGCACCAGAAAGAAAGTTTCATTTCACAAGCATGCAAAATATTGTAGAGGTATGGCTATCAAAGATTTACTAAGCGTTGTCCCAGTGTGACAGATGAAATACAAAAAAAAAAAAAAAAAAAAAAGATAACAAAGAAAAACCAACCCCGCCACCCCCCCAAAACAGGATTTCAAGCCTGAAGTACAAATAAAAAATGTATTCAAGTCTTAATGTCACACTGAAATGCAAGAGATGTACTGCCAGATTCCAGAAACACTTAAAATGTGTTTAAGACTAGTAATTCAGTAGTTACTAGGGCACTGATAGCTACAATGTCCACTCCTGCTACATAACAGAGATCCTTACTGAGTTGCCGATTTGGTTACATACTGCCAGAAGCATCAAAATACTACTATATGAATAAAGAAGCTCAAACCAAAAAATGAACATCTTTGCTCCTAGTGATGCTCTTGACAGATATTCCATGCTTCAAGTACAGAAATATAAACTAATGCTGATTTGTATGATTTGCAGTCAGCTACTTACTACTGCAACTCATAAGCTTTTAATAAAATGCCTTTTGAGAGAGTTCATTCATGTGCACAAGGGAGAATTGATAAAATCTCTCCACTTTCCTAGTATAAATGGGGAAGAGATAGCATTTAACATTACTCCTTTGAAAGGATAAAGACAAAAGAAACAATGTTTTACTGAAATTAATGCCACAGCAGGGTTAGAGGACCGATTAATACTGTGGCATTATGGTTACTGGATGAAGAACCTGCTAAATGAGATCAAACGGTTGTAGTGAATGGGGCTACATTTGGCTGGTGATCAGTCACCAAGGGTGTCCCTAAGGGTTCAATTCTAGGGTCAGTATGATGCTGATGATACAAAACTGGGAGGTGCTGTTGACTCTCTTGAGGGACAAGAAGCTTTGCAGAGAGATCTAGATAATCTAGGGCATTTATGAATAAACTGAGCAATTATGAATGGCATGAAATTTAACAAGTCAAGTGTGGACCCTGCACCTAGGACAGAGTAATGCCTGGTGCAAGTACACTGGGAGATGAATGACCCAAGAGCAGTCCTGCAGCAAGTGATCTTAGGGTGCTAGTTGACAATGGGGTCAACAGAAGTCAGTAGCATTCCTTGGCAGCCAGGAGGGCGGACTGCTTTCTGGGATGTATCAGACAAAGCATAGCCAAAAAGAGGCGATTATCCCACTGTATTCACTGTTGGTATGGTCTTACCTTGAACACTGTGTGTAGTGCTGAGCCCCACAACTTAAGGATGTGAAGGTCTTTGTATGTGTCTACCAGAAGGAAACAAAACTAGTGAAAGTGCTGGAAGGCATGTCTCATATAGAGAAACAAAGGATTTAGGATTTGTTTAGTTTGGAGAAAAGGAGGCTTGATGGATGACCTCATTATCCTCTGCATCTTCCTGAGGAGAGGAAGTGGAGGAGATACTGATCCCTTCTCCCTGGTATCCAGTGACAGGATACGCAGGAGTAGCTCAAAGCTGTGCCGGGGAAAGTTTAAACTGGCCATTAAGAAACACTTCTTTACCGAGATGGTGGTCAAACACTAGAACAGGCCTGCTAGGGAGGTAGTCAATATGCCAAGCCTATCACAGTTTAAGTGATTAAGTCCCCCTGTACTTTTCACTGGTGAGGCTGTACTTTGAAGAAAGTCACTCAAGTGCCGGACTATATCCAGTGAAGAGCAGGAAAACTGATGAAGGATCTAGAGAAAAAATTTTATGAGGAGTGGTTGAGGAAGCTGAGGTTGTTTGGCCTGGAGAACAGGAGGCTCAGGGGAAATCTTATCACTCTCTTCAACTACCTGGCTATTGTCTTTTCTGTTAAGTAACAGGTGATAGGACTTGGAGATGGTAATGGAACTTGTACCAGGGGAGATTTACACTGAATATTAGGAAAAAAATCTTCACCAAAAGGGTTGTCAAACGTTGGCACAGGCTTCACTGGGAGGTGCTTGAGACAGTCATGGTCCCTGGAAGTATTCAAAAGATGTGTAGATCTAGCACTTAGGAACGTGGTATTGTGGTAGACTTGGCAGCACTAGTTTAACAAGTGAACTCCATGATCTTAAAGGTATTTTCCAAACTAAATAATTCTCTAAATTTAGATAAAAGTTGACATAAAAAAATTTAATGAGAAAGGAAATTAACAGTAAATGGCTATTTCTGCCTTTTAAATAAAAATTTTATATCTTACCAGTTTTGTTCCAACTTAATGAAAAATTGGCAATTCTGAAAATATTCAATTTTTTAAAAATTCTTTTTAGTGCTAAAAAAAAGATTAATTCTGAAAATATTCAAATTTTTTTTAAATTGTTTTGTAGTGCTAAAAGAAAGAATGATTAGTTACCTGATTACTCTTTAATCAGTATCTCTCAAGAAAGTTACCTGATGATTTTAAATGCAGCAGGTATACCCTGATAAAAGAAGGATTTAGCATAAGACTTAGCAAGCAGAAGTTAAGAGCGTTTCTCAGTAATGTTATATTCCCAGAGGGCAAACTGCTGAATTTTGAGGCAGGTTGGTATCATATAGTTCACATAGGATCCTGACACAAAAGGCACAAGTCAGGGAAATAACCTCACTAAAGCATAAACGTGGGATCACTGATAGCTAATGGAAAGTCAATCCTTTTGTCCTTTCTATTACAAGACCACAATGTATAAAATGAAACTGAATGCACCTGAAGTGGTACATCCTAAATAAAAAAGCAGGTCACAACATGCACCAGAAAATTGAAAATATGATCCTCACCAGCTTAATCTCTTCCAACTACCAGTAAAGATAAGGAGGGTAAATGAAAGAGATTCTTGCACCTAATATCCACTGACAGGAACAAGAAAAAAACTCTGCTCTGTTGTGAAGTATGATTTGTAGCCAACACAAAGAGAAGTTACACTATATATATGAAATGCTTGGCTACAAATATTAACAGTGTTACAGATAATTTTTCAGTAAACTATGGTAGCATTGCTTTGACCATGACAGTCTAGTACTGCAGGCAAGAGAAGGTTTATTGGGAGAGGCAAAAGTTTTTATTGGACCAGCTGGTATAATTGAAATAAAATAAGCTGACAGGCCTGAGATGCTCTCTGCTGCTTCTAATCATACCAGTTGGAGCCTGACGAAAGAGTCTGTCTTCCTCTACAATCTTATCTTGGGAAACTATTAATCCATGAACTACAGACACATGGAGAATTGTTTCTGAATCCTGTGTCACCTCACATGATATTAGAGCTTGAGTTTATCTAAATAAATATTCTTGCCAGTTACTGAAGTACCATGTACCTGTATAGAGCTGGAATATGATAACTCACTTTTTAGAAATGGAATTCTGGTATCTTTTGACACAGGTTCTAAAAGCAGCAAGAAAAATACATAAACGATATGTCTTTGATGAAAGCATACATAATACAGGTTTCATGTGGATGTAAAGGTAGAAGTCCTCTCTGCTCTTTGAAGAGTCTAAATTCAAATAGAGCACAAAATTTTGCTGCTGATCTGTCTTAGCTGTTTTATCACACTTATATTCTGAAGCAGGCACACTCAATACCAGGGGTATTGACTGCAACAGATGCACAAGAGGTTCTTGAAGCTACTCTGTAGCAGAAGCTGTAGAAAATATTAGCAGAAAAGGCAGATAAATGAAACCTCAAGAAAGAATCTCAGCTTATGCAAATCAGTAGTGAAATTGCTTTTTTAAACTAACTGCATGTTCTGAAACCATGCAGAAGTGATGATATACTATAGTACTGGTTGAAAAAAAATATAAGTATACATATAAAGTCCTTATTAGAGTCAACTATAGGCCATAAATAGTATTTATTTAATATTAACTGAAGAAGAACAGGTACTAAATTAAAAATTATCAAGCAAGAACAGAAATGGTTGCTTTGAAACAGATGTCATGTAAAATAGCAGGCTGTCAGGAAACAAATCTATGATAGCATTTAAGGACATGGCAATAAAATTATAGCATAGCCAGAGTTTGCTTATACTTGCCAAACTGAGTTATTCAATTATTGATGTAATAATGGTGACTGTCAGTTTATTTTTCCCCCAGCTGTCACTCTCTTAAAAGAAGTAAAGATGAGGGACAATGACCTCTGCCATCTTTTTGACTCTTCATGTGGTAGGAAAACATTAGCAAAGGATAATTACAATGTTTTGCACAAATCAATCAATTAAGGAATCAAATATTTCTGTTTGTTCTCCATCTCCAAAGCATACACAGGAGAAGTTTGCTGAGGAGTTACCTACTGCACTTTTCCTTACATAGACAGAAAAGGATGTTATAACTGTTAACTTTTCACTATATTTTTCTGTTCTCTTGAGATCATATAATTGGTTATTTACAGTTCACATATTGTTTATGGTATCTGTGTTACAAAATGTATGTTTAACATAAATCACCTACATACATCTGTAAAATTCAGTTTGAATTGTTAACTTCATGTTAAGTGTGCATAAAGCCCCTGACCTGATCAGGAATCCAGTATTTATAACTTTTCTCTTTTTTAGCACTGTGGTATCTGTATTTCAGAAATTCAATGGAAGTAAGTGCAGATGGAGAGGGGAATGTTCCTCTTTGTTTAGAATAGCTATCTACCCCTTTCTCTATAATTTCTTTTTTCAATCAAAATTTAAGACTTATAATTTTCACGTCATTCAAAAAATGTTCATTATTTAATTCTGTCTCATGCAGCCAAATGTATCTTCACATGATTAAGACATGGAAGTCAGGCCCATTGTACGCAAGGATTACATACACTCATGGCTTGGAAGATGTCTCATGAGGCTTTTGAAATGAATTTAATATTTAAAAAATGAAACACTAATTACAATTACTTATGTTCAGAATATTGCTGTTCAATTTCCTATCCACAGTAGGAAGGATTCAGCAGAAATGAATGCCTGATATTAATTGCCTTGCTGGATCAATATCTGAACTGTCTTCTAAAGTCCAGTACTGGTAGGTAGAAACTGCAAGTTATTAGAATCTGAAGGCTATTGGATGAATGATATGGAGCTGATAGAAAAATCTCAGCGCCCAGTAGCTGTGTTACAAGCATCTACGTAACAAAACATCAGCATTGCAGCTGGTATTTTTACAGCTATTCCAAGACAGACATTAGCAAAGAATGAAATATATTGAAATGAAATATACTGATGCTGGAGGCTTTTAGCTGCAGTTTCTCCTTTAAAATTCCTATGTCACTGTGATTAACGTGGCTTCCTCCCTGATCCCTAATCTAGTATAAAATGATCGATACTGCATTAGTTACTAAATTAGTTACTAAATCCATGATGTAACTACCTAAGGAGACACACAAAAGAATTTTCAGAGTGATTTCTGAACATGAAATTTATTCATAGGAGCTGTATATGTTCCTTTACAGAAGCTAAAGTTCTTTCTTATGAAGGATCTTCAGAAGCACATATGGAATGGTCACTACCACCAACTACTGATTATCAGATTATAGAATATACATCTCTTTCGTCACTTAAAAATAATTATGCCATGTGATTTTATTAGCAAGTTATTGCCTGATTTCCACAAAGTTAAAATATTGCAGCACAAAAAACATTCACAGTTTTCCCTATAAATCCAGAGAAAGGGTATTAGTGATGGCAGCCAACATGGCAAACACTATATGAGTACTATTTACCTAGATTGAAGACTGTAAGAATTTTAGCAGTTTCATGTTAGCACATAAAAATCTTGTAAGAATGCATGTGTGATTGTATTAAATAATCCATATTCCACTGTCCTTGTTTCAGCTGGATTTTTCTTTCTAGTAACTGGTGCAGTACTGTGTGTTGAATTTAATCTGAGATTAATGCTGATAACATACCAATGTTTTAGCTGCTACTAACGTAGTGCTCACACCTAGGTCAAGGACTTTTCAGTCTTTCATGCTCTTCTAGCGAGGGGCACAAGAAGTCAGGAAGAAGCAGAGACAGAACACCTGAACCAAAATAGCCAAATGAATATTCCATACTGCATGTCATGCCCAGTATATAAACTCAGGGGAGTTGACCCTGAAGGGACCGATCACTGCTCAGGGCGGGCTGGGTATTAGTCAGCAGATGGTGATTGCATTTTGCATCACTTCCATTAGTTTCCTTTTTTCCCTTTCCCCTTTTAGTTTAATATTCTCTCCCCTTGTTATTTCCCTTATCATTAGCATTAGTATTATATTGTACTTCAGCTATTAAACTGCTCTTATCTCAACCAGTGGGTTTTACATTTTTTTGATTCTTCTTCCCATCCCACCTTATGGGTTGGGGGCAAGAGAGGAATGAGCGAGCAGCTGCGTGGTGTTTAGTTGCTGGCTGAGTTTAAAGCATGGGAGAACATTAGAAACTATTTCACCCATAACTTGTGGTAGTTTATACTGCATTCTGAAGTTCAGGTTTTCCGAAAATTGTAAATATAAACAGAAGTTTCAGAAAGATTGTTTATGGGTTAGCTGATGGGATAGGTTTCAAGTCACCATAGTAATTTTTAGCCTGTATGTTTTTTGAGTCGTTAAGAAAGTAATGGAAGTCAAAGTGGAAGTAGAGATCCTTGCATTCAGAAAAAAAATTCTTCAACAAATTTGGATAACAAGATATTTGTAGGTGTTAACAGTTAAATAGTTAACAGTTGGTGATATAATACAGTTTGCCTGAGGAATTTTGCTGAAAAGTGTAGATGCCTGGAACACATATTCATCTTTCGGTTTTATGAGTTTCGGTGAATGGGAGGATGCATCATAGCCTAGATAATAGCGAAATGTGCACTAAGATGAAAATATAAAAATGATGTAACACTAAGGAAAATATTTTGAATTCTTGGAAGATATATGGACATCTAATATATTGCCAGGTACTACATCAGATGTGGTGATTCAACAGCATACATGGCTATTGCACAGTTTTGGAGAGGTGTTCCTTAATATTTTATATGTCAAAAGTTAATTTTCTTATTAAGTTGTAGTATAACTTCTGCCACAAAAAGGAAAACACACAGGAAAGCCTCCTTTTTGTCTTTGTAAATCTTAGCAATCATGAGCACCTCTTTCCAGAATTGCCAATTAGAGGTTCTGATGAGAACTTAAAAAGATAAAAATTTTTAGATGATTTTCATTATTCTAAGCCACCTACCCATCTGCCTTGGAACTCTTGGAGTAACCCACTTTGGAAACCTATGTCTTGTCTAACTTGTCAATTCACGTTTTTCTTTGATAAAGTTATGAATTGGCTGAAACTGAACATGTTTGAAGTCTATAAGTATACTGGAAGGTAGCATAGATGGCCTTCTAAATGTCAGCTTAATAAATTTTGCAATGTTCTTTTCTTTTTAGCAGTGAGATATGCTTTCTGATGCTATTGCTAAGAAGTCTGTCTCCATACTTTGCCAGAATGTTTTAAAACTTGTTATGGCAAGTGTTTCAGGAAAACTAAATTAAAAAAAAAAAAATAACGATGCATATAGTTCTGAAGAATCAGTTTTAGAAGCAATTGTAAATTTCATAAACCATCTTGGCACAAAATATAATTACTATGCCACTCTAAAGATTCTATTTCTAGAAAGTCTCAGGCAACATTTTCTCCGCAAGAGACAGAATATTCTTGATTATTTTCAACCTTTTGCTCTCTCGTTTAAAACTGCTTCTGATCACAGGGAAGTCGAGAGCAAAAGTCCTGACTGCAAATTGTTTAGTCCTATTGTTAAATCTACTCATTAGCGGAAAAAAATATTAAAAAAGATGAGCAGAAAAAAAATAATTAAAAGTGAGAATAAAAATTTCTTAACATGCAATATAATTTTTTAACCTAACTGGAGGAACAGAAATAAGCATAAGAGCCTAATCTGCATACCACTTGAAATTGTAAACTGATTGAGACAGAATTAAAGATGCACAGAAATCTAAACAGCACAGTTTAAAATCAGTAAGAAATTTCAGACAGAATAGATGATAGAAATGTGAAACATAAAAAGATCAAATACAGAGTAAACATCAAGAAGTATTTCTACATTCAGCTAGCTAACATTCTTTTTAGTAGCCTGAAGGGTAAGTCTGTTGAGAGAAATACAGCAATGCAATAAAGTAAGAATTAGAAGGAAGTGACGTATCAAAATGGAAAAACTTTAGTAGATTAAGTAACATTCATGCCCTATCATTTTTCTAATATTATGAACTGGAAGTACAATACATAAGAAGGCTGTCGTAGTTTGAGGCCCCTCAAACAGTTCTGCGCACACCCCCCCCCCTTCTTCCCCAGTCCCGGGGAAATGAGAAGGAGAATCAAAAGAATGCAACTCCCACAGGTTGAGATAAGAACAGTTTA
>JASSUY010023568.1:5785-29065 GCA_032466535.1 Forpus xanthops | reverse complement strand
CCCGCTCCTCCTGTCCCTTCCCCCCCCCCCCCCCGCCCCGTGAGTCTTCATGGCTCTGAAATCTTGTCAGAACATCATATTTCACCTCTGATTCTTTCAGTTCTTTGATTAGACTTTGTTCTAGCACTTCTGCATCTCCTGCTTTTTGTGTCTCTTGCTCATTTGAGCTTGCAGACTCCTGGAAGCAAGGACAGTCTGTTGCTGGGTATGCATGAAGTGTGTGGGGCCCTAGATGAGGCAGCAGCAAAGATGGTAAAACCAATTAAAACTGCTTACTTTTGGGAACAGAATTCCCTAGCAAACGTGAATTTTTAAATAAATGCAACTAAAAATGGCATTTAATATTTCAGCTGTTTCTTCAATTACTTAGGTTTAGGTTTTCATGAAAATTTGAATATATTTTACAAAATAATAATAAAAAAAAATAACAAAAACTGGGAAAAAGTGAACCTTTAGTTACAACATATATTTAAGAAATTAATAAAATATTCTAAATGCAAACTACGGATCTAGTTTTGAAAAATCTTACCCACACATCAAATTATAAATACATAAATTGGCTTCAGTATTTCTGTGTCTGCAAGACTGGATCTATGTCTGAGACATGCAACATATTGCGCACATTTGAGCATAACTACAAGAGATGAGATAACTGCTCAGTTTGTGTCATTTCAAGATAGGTTTGATTTTTACTTAGTAATATTTTAAATGTGTGGTTGATTTCATGTTCACTCAATAGTTGCCCTGCTACTTTGCTGACAGTTGTAATATATCTTCCTGTCTTCATTCATTTGAAAGTCTTCAAAACTACCTAGGTTTCAACTCTTTTATCAGACCTTGTTTTCCCCCATTTACATCAGTCAGGCAAAGGGTTTCTATACTGAATAAGTAGTTCAGGATGCAGTTTCTATCTCTGAGAAAATCTGCTTTAAAATGGACAGTTTTCCATCTTAGAAGTTCATTTCTGGGATTTCATTGAGGCAAGTGGTGTGTGAGGGTTCAGTCTCACAGCTAGAATGTATGGACACTGTTGGAATAGGTATTTCATCCTATCTCAAATCACCCTTGCCACCAGCTTTATCATAGCTCATTCTGATGATTAGTATTCTCTTTATAGCCATGAACAAATTGTTTAGTGTCTTCAGTGAACCAGGTTCCAGTCACTCTGAACTCAGCAGGAATTTTGCAGCTGAAATAAAGTGTAAGTAAGCTTGAAGTGCAGTTTCCAGTCTGTAAAATAGAAAATATGGTCCCACTTCAACTAAGCACTTCTGCTTAGCTTTAATCATTCTTTATATAGGATCACTACTCTGCTTAACTCCCAAGTACGTGCTTAAACCCTTTGCAAAATCAAGACCAAGAAGACATAATTATCTTTCAACTGTGCTGACATTTATTAGATGTTAAAAGTGCTTTATATCATAATCATAATAATATAACAGGAAAATAAAGCTATGAAACTCTGTTCTTACTCATTTAATCTGGAAGTCATTCAGATACTTTAGAGATGCACTTGCATAAATCCTTACAGAATTACAATATTTCTCTCTGAAATTCGAATTCAATAACATTGTCTTTTATGCAAAATATATAAGAATTTATATTACACATCTTAGGTTACCATTTTGAAAGAAGATTTCCAAGGCTCTGTCTTAATTTTCATTTTTATTTTCAACAAGGAAACAGATACTGCATATACAAAGCAATATAAACCCAAGCAACACCACGAGTCAACATAAACTGATTATTTGCACACATTTTCCTGAATGCTAATTGCTTTCAGTGTTCTCGAAACACCATTTGATGGAAAAATAACTTTCATCATACAGTAAAAGGCAATTTCAGCAACTCAGAAAGGATACCTTGGGAAAATCTGTATCAAGCTTGATTTACCATAATGTTTTACAGATGTGTACCAATTACAAGAGTTTTGACTCAACTCCAGTACAAAATAGCTCCTGAAGTTCATTGGAGGTAAAGCTAAATCCTCACAGTGGTCACTTGTGGCTTTTAAACTATTAATCGTGGTCTTTTCACATTAAAGTACCAGAACATACCCCATCTTTCTGATTTCTTCCTACTCTTTTTCCTATAGTCTTTCTTTCTTATATTATATATAAACTCCATGCCGCTTTCTAGCCTTAACATATGCAGTGCATCTTACTTTCCTTATGTGAATCTGCTTCTGGAGCTGGGTCATCTGATTTGTGTGGCCATACCAGAAGAGTATTTCTGAACAAAATAAGTTTCTGCCTATTTGTCACCTTCAACAAAAGAAATCACATGCTTTATTATCAAATGAAGCAATGTCTGGAAAGACAGTCCAGCATTATTTCATAGAGTAATTCAAGTGGAGCTGTTGTGCAAAACCTCACTTGTTTGTGATCAGAAGTCTCAAAGAACTGGGAGAGCCACACTCTGGTACTTGGAACAACCATGGGAGTGGTCCGGGAGCAAAAAAACTTATTTAAGAGACTCATTAACCCATAAATTCTGATAACTCCTTTTGCAGGAACAGCTATATAAGGAATTATAAAGCTGCCTTTGCTCTACGTTGCTGGTTGGAGGCAGAGATCAGATGTATGGGCCTCATAACCTGCACCAACAATAAATGATTTTTCTCTTCCACAGAGGCAAGGTAGGTAGAGGAATTACAGTCTCTTACTGGATCAGTTTGCCAGTCTAAATTATCTGTTATTAGACTCTGTTTGCTTTGCCTGCATAAAAGATCATCTATATGAACACATTAAAAACCATGTATGGACATCGTCTCGTTGAAATCAAGTGAATCTGCTGCAGACTCTGTTTAGGACTTGTTTGCATTTACTCTTAATCAACCAGGTAGCAATATAGACCAGTTAGATAAGAATACGAACCCAGGAGCACTGTGTGCACATTAAGATACATCTAAGCCCTGGCACAAGTCCTGCAAACTGGCTAAAAGTCTGTTCAAGTCTCTCTGGATTTGTTGCATCACATTATATGCAATTTATTTGCATACTGTGGCTTTGGAAAAGTGTCAGGAAGCATGTTCTGATTGAATGTCTGACACTGGAAACCTCAGAAAATTGGCTAGATTTCCTCTGCTCCTAAACCAATTTCCAACTGGAAAAAGATAAGCTATCTGGAGAAAGTACAGTCTAAAGCATGATTCTGAATGACAAGAAGAATATATGACAGCCCTAATTTCTTGTTATTAAATCACAGAATGGTTTGGATTAGAAGGGACCCTTAAAAATTGTTCAGTCCAACACTTGTGCCATGTTGAAACAGATCATTCAAGTAATTTCAAAAAATATAGATTTCCCCCCTTCCCTCTAAACTTTTTCCTTCCCTCCTTTCATTCCTTCATCCCTCCTTCCCTCCCTCCCTCCTTCCCTGCCTTCTCTTTTTACTGTCAGCTTGCCCTTTTGTCCTTTTCTCCTCTCCCTTTTTCTGTCTGAAACATTATGCTCAATGAAGCTAGATTTGCTTTCACTGTAAGGATTTTAAGGCAGTTATTACACTATATCAGATAGATCTAATGCTAAAATTCAAAAAATACTTTTGTTCTTCTCCTGTTGTCAACTGTCTCTAACCACAAATTCTGTATATATAATGAATAAGAAACAAGTAAGTGTAAGATAGGATTTTTCAAACTGAAAAGCTAAAAGGTGTGTCAAAGCTGCAAATCATTGTTATTTATTATTTGTCTTTTATAACTTTCAGGACATCAAGTCTACACCTTGTGGAACACATGATATGCAAAACTCTTTAAAACAGCATCCAAAGGTTTTATATAGCTGCTTTCAGCAAATGGTGACAAACACCAAGATCCTTCAGTTCCTTCAGCTCCTTCAGCTAATGATGAAATAAATTATGGACACTTTATTACCATTAAAAAACCCCAAACAAACAAAAAAACCCACCAAAAATAAACCCCCCAAATATTAACATTAGTAATAATGTAGTATTACCTATTTTTCAGAGTTCCCTAGACATGCAAAATGAAGACTTCAATCAAGTGCCAAACTAAAGAATGGAAACTTCTGGTTGGATTCTCTGGTGTTTAATGACAAAGCAACCTTGCTTGGATCTTGTGGAGTAGTCACTCACAGTTTAAAAATAAGCTATTATTACTAATAACTAAACTTACTGGGTTTAACTTCTTTGAGATATGTAGATGGATGCTAAGCTTCTCATTGAGATTGGCTGATGGGTTGAAAGTTTAGTGTCTTCAGTGAGAGGGAAAAGGGGTAATGACATAATCATAGACAGTGTCTTCATGTTAAGTCTTTTTTTTTTAATAGAATAAAAGACTCCACAGAGAAAATTATGTATTGAAATAAAAGTTTTAAACTGATAAATGAACATGCAGACAAGGCAGCAGTGAAAGAACAAAAAAATGTGGGCCTTCAAGGTCGAGTTTTTGTATTTTTTGTTTATATTTTAAAGTATCATAACTAACATTCATAAAGCTTTCATAGAGAATAAATCTTCAATTATCAGAATCAACTTAATTCTGGGAATCTAAAAATCAGTTATTAAGATTAATCTAGCCTTCTACTTTGCTTTTGTAGCCACTGAGAAATTCATGGCCTACAGAAATCACACTTACTGTGGAGTGCGTAGCTCCTTGGAGTTCAGTACTCATACTGAATTAGGCATATTGATGAGTCATACATCCCTGGGAATATTTAATATGACCTGCCCTTTGTGTTTTAGTTTCATTTGTGCTGCATAATTTTGTACTCAGAACATGTATGTTCTGTTGTATGACTATTGTATGGCACAGTAGCTTTGGGAAGTGGACAAGAAACACTCCAACCTTTACAGATGCACAATTTAATTAGAGGATCTTGGGATTTTTCCCTAAATCCATTGACTGCATCCTTCTGCCCTTAATGGTATGAATCAGTTACTAATGGCACTGTAAAGTATTGCACAAACTGCTGAGTGACTCTATTCAGGCAGCTCTTACAGTCAAGAATATTTTTTGGTTTAGATATTTAGGATAGGTATTTGCACACTCATAAAAAGAGGCATCTATGCATTCTGTAACATGCATGGGATTATGACAGTGGATGCAAAATTATCATAACATTCTCTCTTATTAATTAACATTTCAAATTTCACAACATGATTTTAAAGGAAATTTTCCCGTGTTGTGCACAAGGCCATGTGTGTAGCATAACCAATACAGTCGGTTCCCTGCCTATCTAGGAAGCAATAAACTGGTTTAACCACAAGCTGACTCATGTCTTTAGTCCCCTCAACTCTTATGTTGCCATAGATTCAAACAAGAGGAGTGATCACTAGGAGGAATAATCTACAACAGCATCATCCCTGCAGACTCAGGGAAGGAAGTTGAGACATGGGTTTCAGACAAGCCAGTTCTATGTCCTTGGTGACAGCTCTTGGCATTCTGGTAACCTGCTATGCTTTGCAGAGTTCTCAGAGGGTAAAGTGAAGCTAGTAATGAAAGTGAACATGAGTCTGTACTTGCTATTGTGAGAGGAAGGGAAAAAGACACGGTACTAGTTTCAAAAAGAGTTTTTCTGCCTGTTAGATACCACATGTAACTGGTCATTTTATTAGTGCTGCAAGAACGTATCTCTGAGAAAGCAAGCGAGGTAGGAGAATTGAAGTCTCCTTTTCATGAACTACAGTCCTGGTTAGAAATTGATTAGGTTATGATGGATCTTTTTATGCCTCTTCTTATTTTTCTGACCAAACCTGATTGCTGAATGCCTCACTTCTGCAGGCCAGCACTTCTGTCACAAAATGCACTGTTAAGTAGGGTTGATCCAATTTCTAACAAAGCTTGTGACAAGCTGCTAGCTGACTTCAGTCAGCAATTGCAGCTTTAGAAACTATGTCACTTGTGGGGATGCATGAAATGGAAAGAGCATAGGCTGGGTTTTGCATCATACTGAGTACATGTGGTTGTCAGGTGGAAAAATTAGCTTTACCTCTAAGTATGTTATCTAGCTACCTGCCTGTTTACATATTTTTTTTCTGGAGCAGAGTTAATGGGGTTCTTCACTGTATAAGGTTGAACATATAATGGAATATTTTGTTTGCATGTTATTTTTGGGATAAAGTGAGCATTTTATCTTTGTTAAAGAAATTAATCAGATTTACCTTAAGCCTTTAGAAAATGTGTCTTATTTTGGGTAATTTCTCACAAAGCAGCCATTAAAGGGTTAAAAACCTTATTTATAGGATTTGAGGTATATTTTCATAGTTTAATCAGTTAATCAAGGTATAGAATCAGATCCCACATTTGATCAGTACCTCCTGCAAAACATGTTTATTAACACTGAGTCATCAATGTGGTTCTTGCTATATTATTAAGTTATAGAACAATAAAGACAAAGTTCTGCTGCAAGCTACACTGTCACCTTGACAACTCAAGATGAAAAAAAATTGAAGATATTAAATTTTTTTTTCAGTGAGTGATTAAGAGTATGAAAAATCAAGCATAAGTGTGGCACAGCAAAAGTCAGTTCCTGAGAACTTATTATGTAAATGGCCAAAGATGAGAAATCAAGGCGGAAATACGATCCAAACCAGTTTTTTTTGATCATTGCCAGTGGTTCCTGTGCCTGATTTTTGTCATACAGAATAATTCAAAATAAATCTGAAAAGTTCCCAAACTCTTCTTGTAAGGGAGATTTGGAGGTCCACACTTAATTTACTGATGAAGTACATTTGTGATTTGGCCATTGGCTTCCTAAAGAAGGAAGGGGAGGGATATATCATTTCTGGAGGCCTAGGGGAGTTAAATTTGAAATCTTTTTTGGTGTTATTTCAGAGCAGATATTTTATTTATTTCCATATGTGGGAGGAATGGATGTGTAAGGACTAACCAGGCAGAATCCTAGTCCCACACAGCTACCCAAGTAAAAATAGTATTTTACCAGAAATATGAAGCAAAGTACGCATTGTGGGTTCTGACCTGAAGTTTGTGCCTTGTTCCAGCTGTTTATTGGCTCCCTCTTGTATATGCTAAACATTTTCAGTGGAGCTGCTGCATTCAGGCATTCAAAGTGCTCACAGCTCATAGCCAACTTCACAGTAATTCACCACAGTTAGGTGGACTGGTGATTAGATTAGATATTAGGAAAAAAATTCTTCTCTGTGATGATAGTGGGATACTGGCGCAGTTTGCCCAGAGAAGCTGTGGCTGCCCCGTCACTGGCAGTGTTCAAGGCCACGTTGGATGGGGCTTTGAGCAACCTGGCCTAGTGGAAGGTGTCACTGCCCATGACAGGTGGGGCTGGAACTGGATGAGCATTACATTCCCTTTCAACTCAAACCATTCATTGATTACATTGCCACTAAATTGTCCTGATACTCATTTATTTTTCATCACTTTTTTTCAAATTGGATGTGACTTTTGCAAGACAATCCAAGTGACTTGGCCAAAGTGATCATGATTAAGTAGTAGTCAAAGGGACCTGCTAATGTTTGCCTTTACATTGTCACTGGAAAAGTTTTTTTTTTCTTTTGAGGACAATCATGGTATTAAAAGTGGAGCAAAGCAGAGTAGTTTGATGCTTTCAGGACTTTATGAAATAAACCATATCTGTTCACATATGTGTGAGCATTTAAGCAGATCTGCATGAGAGAATTTACAAAGGCTAATTTTGGCCTGAAGAAGTGTCTCTGAGCTGCCCAATAGTCAGGGAGAAGAGGGAGAAATAGGCTCCTTCAGGATGCGATTGAGGAGGGCTCCTGGTAGAAGAATGTATTTCTCTCCTTTGACCCAACAGAACCAAGTGCTGTAGGCTAGCATTAGCCTTTGTTGATACCACCCTTAGAGTGTTTGCTATTAGCCTAGGAGCTAGGGGTGACTGGACCTGTGACAGGATGGACTTTTACTTGGAAAGTGTAAGTCATAACTCATTAAGCCTTTGGTCATACAAAAATTTACATACACCATTAAAGACAATGAGATCACTCACAGTGAAAAGACATCACTATCAGGCCTCTGCCTGCCGTCATTTTTAGTCACAGTTTGGAAAAACATTATGTACACTTAGCTGGAGGCACAGTGGATAGCAGAGCTAGTTTGAACAGCTATTTATAAAATGACGATTTGTCAATAACAAGAATATGTTCTAGGAAAATAACTTTGTCAACACATCTTGCTTTGGGAAAGGTTTCTCAGGTCCAAGAGAGAATTTCTGTCCAGCTATAGTCATGCTGGAGAACAGCCAATAGCTCAGGGCTAAGGCACTCGCTTGGGAAAGGGGAGACCCAGGTTGTTTTTGTGCTGCTTGATTCAGCCCAGGTGTTTGAATTTTTCTTCTTGTGTTTCAACTAAGTGATCTGATGCCTTGGTTAAGCCTGAAGTGGGATGTTTCCCTCTGGAAACTCAAAGTCTTCAATTACTTCAAAAGGAAAAGGAAGCAGATTTAATTATAAAGCAGCTCAGTTAGGAATGCATTTAAGATTTTCATTTTCCTTTAAAGCATGAAGTTTATTGCTATAAGCTTGAGAAGAATGTTTTTGGAAAAACACCATGGATAACAGTATATTTTCAGGTATTAGCTAGTAGAAACCTGGGTCCCATTTTCTCGCTGCTCTTTGTATTCTCTCTGGCATCTATTGCTTGGTAATTGTTCATTAATTTTGAACAGTGCTTATCCATGCTTTTCCTTATTAGTAAACTAGTAAAGGCATTAATAGTTATTAATATATAAATTCAAACTGCTTTCAGTTGGTTTTACAGTCAAGAACCACATATTTACTGAGAATTATCATACTAGATTAAATAGTCGCGCCATATTATGACAAGGCAAACATCAGAGGTACCAGTCCTAACAGGAAGTAGCTAGTTTAAAAAATTCCTATCTCATAAGATGAGAAAATAGCTTCCCAGTACATTCTTATAAGTGATGCTGTTGTCTCAAAAAGGGCAACTTGCACTCAGTTACACTGAGGGATCTGCAGTGTATTTAATGGAGAAAGTAGTTAATCTGCCTTAAAAATAAATCACCTGTGGATAAAATGCTTAGTAAGCAGAAATTTTATCTGCAAGGTTATTTTTTTTTTTTTTTTTAATTTTTCCAGTGTAATGGAAAAAGAGGAAATAGTGCTGACAGCTCTTTTGCTGCATTCTTTCTGTTATTTACGAACTGTAGCAGCAATGTTTTTTTTTTTGTTTGTTTTAATTTTAGCAATGATTTTTAATCTTTCAAGCACCTAATTGTGGATAAAAATGGACAGCATTGATCATAGGTTTGGTTTGAATATATTCTACCTTGCTTTTGTTTAGCTAGGCAATTAAATGCAATATTTCACATACAATGTTTAGCTTCCTGCAAGAGCAATTGTATAACAATATCTCTAACTCCACTGTGTAGTAAAGGAATAACATCAGATCGTTATTATCATAAGCAAGACAATAACAGTACTTTCCAGAGGAAGTGTAACTTTCATCCAAAATGTTAGAGGAAAAGCAGAATATTCTTAGTGGAGGGTCTTATTTGTATTTATTTATTTATCTTTAATGGCCACATCTTTTAATTAGCCAACAAAAAGCAGATACACTCTAGAATTGAAATTGAAAGTTTACAAATTTTTATCCTCTCTTTATAATTCTTTGATGAGTGTAATAAGTACAGGTGGTATCCATTGACCACCATCCAGGTTTTCTTCTTCTTCTCGGAACACAGAGTAATAGCCGGACCCCTTCTTGCTTGGCCTTTCTGGTCCCACTGAAGTGGTTTCCATTCATGAGTTTCCCTACAACATCAGCCACAGGAGAGTGTTTTCTGTGCTACACCCTGGACCCCACTTACTCATTCTTTTTTGCTGACATCTTTGAGTGTTCTCCAGACAGATGTGAAGTTTAGTCTTGAATCCTCTCAGTAAAGTGAGTCTCCAGTTGTTAGATTTGTAGGTATATGAGGACATTTTTCAACCTAATTTCTAAGAGATGGAATAAAGGCCCATTGACACACAAACAAAATGAAGGTGGGAATGCTCCAGGGAACAGCCATGAAAAAGAACTTCAGTAAACTGTCCTGAAGGAGGGTATGTGTGGACTGCAATAGGCCTGAAGCCCACATTGGCTGTTTTGGCTCTAGCACTTGCTATAGAATAAAATAGGAAGGAAGAAGAAAGAATAATGAATGATGATTTTAAAATAAGTTCAATAAGATAATTTTAAGCACAAAAGTCTCTTTGTTATCTCTCTGCAGTCAAACACTTTCTGAACAGCAAGTCCCATATTGCTAACAGTCTGCACTGAAATGTAGACCCCAAAAAGCCAGATGCCAACTGAAATAGTCAGATATGAATCCTGAGCAAGCCTTCATACCTAAGTTAAGTCACTCCATATTTGCTCTGATTAACTGTGATTATGTTCTGCCTCTATAAAAGTTAGCAGCTAAGGATCTGTTGTTGCATAAGGTTACAAATGCTGTGCTCACATGCAATCCTGAGTAGATCATTAAGGGCAAGTGGCTGAAGCTGGATGTATATACATAGGTTTAAGGCTCTGGGCATAAATTGTTTATGCTTGCATTTGGCACATACATTAATCCTGCAGTCAATCTCTCTGAACATTAAAGCAATGCGTTGTGATGCTAAACTGATAAATCAGCCTGCAAGTACATTCTGAGAAATTATTGTATTGCAAGGGACAACCCTGCTGTATTCTGTCCTGGAAATAGAAGGCCTTTTAAGACAAAAGGGACAAATCTGTTGAAACGTGTAAATCAGCAGAGTTCTGCAATGTTAACAGAACTATATCAGTTTCCATCAGCAGAGGATCTAACATTTTTAATAGAAAATAATGTGTGTTTATTTATAGTTTCATCTGTTAAAATTCACTACTTGCAAATCCTTAGGCTACATTTATTGAGCATAAATTATTGCCATAAAGGTGCTACATTACTAACCATGTACCTAGCTCACAAAAAAGCCTTTGAGGTTATTTTCCCTTGCTGCATTTTTTGTTCTGTTTACTGTTATTTTAACCCTAAATTAGTTTATCAATAATTCAAATTAGCTTTGGAAGCTAACAGATTGGTATGAGGATTGCTGTAAGACTATGATTTACTCTCTGATTTTCAAAACTTAGTTAAGCAAAAAATTATACCTACATAAGCTCTGTTTTATTGCATTTTAATGGAATGTATGTTAAAAATTGGAATTGCAGTTGGTTTTAATGGCAATAACTGTCTTTAAAAAGCAAGAGAACCTGCATACTTTCATTGCTTAGAAATACCCTTGTTAAATCTTAACACATTGTTTTCTATATTTGAAAAAAATCTACAGAATATGATAATGAGCTTAATTTTATCATAAAGCTTGAGAAAAGCAGACACCACCCTGTGAAAGAATGGCACTTGTAGAGCCATTTTCTGTATACTATTGATGTTAGATATATTGCATGGACTGCATTCTGAGCATGATTAACTATAAAATCAGTAGTACATCACAACAGAAGATCTGTGGTGAAACAATAAATACAGTTCACCTTGATCATTTTTATTTTTAGATTTATTAGCAAAAAGAAAGGTATAATCTGTAAAATTGAGTTAAATTAGTTAACTGTTATAAGAGAACTCATTCTTGCTTTTGCTTTGTTGTTTGTAGTTTCACTGTTTCTAGGATATTCATTATTTAGTGCATGAGAACAATGAAAGGTTAAAGTAAAATTTTAGTTTTGCTTATTGGAATGACATTTGAAACAATATAAAAATGCTTTATTTGCTTTTCAAATCTATCTCCTTTTCATTCTATTTTTCTGGTTATACGTCTGTGTGTGTGTTTGTCTGATAGAAATTTATCATAGACATAAATTTATCAGTTCTACTATAATACCTTTAAAAAGCACATTAATAAAACAACCCCCCAACCCACTCTTCAAGTGAGTAATTAGAAGCAGCAAAGCTGATTTTATGCACATTCCTACATGCAACTTCTTTTTTTGTGAAATCATATTGTGCTGTACCCTCTAGAAGTTTGTGTCTGCAAAAATGTCACACAGACGCATTTCTAAACTGCTGTACGTCTTTTGCAGTTTTCAAGCTGTCACATTATAGACAAATGCCTCAGAATCCTACACCACATCTCTAAAGTTTTAGTTTTATTTAGATTAAGCAATAAGAATAATTCTAGTAGGGAACTTCATGTATTCTAAATGCATGTCAACTAACCTTTTCTATTTAAAATGACACCTTTTATAATAAAATGGCTAGATTAATACACTGAATTACTGTTGTGATAACTCTTGGCATTATTTTTAATAACAATTAGAAATTATGTTTTGAAGAACTCCCTACAGTCTTCCCAGTGACTGCAATTCTGAACACAACGCTATCAGACCAGACTGGAGATTTCATGTTACTTTCTGCCTTTCAAGCCTTAATATTAAACACTTTTCCTTGTCTAGTATTAGTTTCATATGTTAATATAATTTTTTATTAACATAATACAAATATCTCTTGCAGTACTACATCCTTCATTGCTAGCGGCTTTCATATCAAATGTCAGTGCAAATTTTATTTTCTCTAATAGATTACGACTTGTACATTGTATTAGTGAAAGTGAACATTATTACAGGATGACACTAAAATTAAAGAACATACTGTACAACAGCACATAACACTCTACTAAATTACCTTCTGACCCACTCTCTATTCTATCCCATCCCACCCCACGTAATGCTATCAGAAGTTCTCTTAGATATTTTATTGCTTCTTTGGAGAAAACTTCACCTTTTAAGAACCTTACTATATCCATTGTCAAAATATCACATTATACAATTCACTGGAAGTGAACTTATTGCAAAATACCCATTAGGTTCCCAGGAGATGCCTTACATTAATTGTTTAGTGAAAGCACCCTTAGGCTATCGCTAGGGAAGAACATTAAATGCATAAAAAGAGAAGTTGACAGAGATCCCTGTAGAACAAGATAACATCTACTGGCTTAAAACTTCGCCGTGAAGAATCCTGCTAGTCGCTGCTCAAAATGGTCATTTTGGGGTTATTTTTCCTTCTGCTCCTGCAAGCACAGATACAATTAATCTGAAAAGAAAACCAGTGTTGCATCAGTAGACAGTCTTTGAAAAGTGATTCTGAAAAGCCAAGCTGGGATGGTAAACAAGAAAAAGAAAAAGAAAAAGAATAAAGAAAGGGCATTGTTTGGGACCTGAGGTGTCTGTATGGCTTGATGGCTTGCAGAAGTAATGACAAGGAGAAAAAAAGTTGGAGACCACAGAATTTGCAGACCTAATGCTACAGATGAAACAGGAATTAAGAAAAATGAAAGAAGGTCAGAAGAGATAAGAAAGATAATGAAGACAGACAGGAAAACCAGGATGCTCAAATGAGCCATGCACTCAGAAAGACTGTAACTAAAATGTCTGCTAGCTGTTCATGGCTGAGAAGTCCACTTCAGAAAGGAAGGGTAATAATTTTAGCAGTTAGGCTCATTCATATTTCTGCTACCTGCTTTCTATCATGTCCTCTTAATATTGTTCTTTTCTTTAATATTTGGAGCTGACAGATCTCGTCTTGTTTATGCATCTAATATAATTTATCTCTCTTACTATGCCTTGTTTAAAACAACTCTGAAATGAGCCTATATTATATCCCATATTTTTTCCACAATTTTGCGAAAAACAGATTTTGGGGTTTGGTACTGCTTCCAAAGTACCACAAGAGGGGGCACTAGTTAAACAAGACGCAATAACGTAACTTTTCTCAGGGTTTTTTCTTTTGTCACTCATAAATAAATAAAAAAAAAACATCTCTTTCCTAGCTTCATCAGAATATGATGCTATTATGTTGAGAATAGTTATTCCTATTGGGATAATTAATGGAAGAGTAGCTACCATGAAGATATATTGTAAAAAGGGGCACAGAAGCCTGAGTATCCTCAAAAGTAATTAGCAAAATAAAATTATGTTTTTGTTCACATTCCCCTTAAGAAAAGCATTTACCTATGAGGAAAAATCAAATATTCTTTATTTTGGGCTAAGTCTTCAGATCTGCTCATAATCGATGTTTGGAAACACAGGGCTCCTCGATATTGAAATGTGCTTATATTTTCAACTGTCAGTGCCTTGCAGCTTGTGAAGTCATTTGTCTTTGTAAAAAGTGTACACAAACGATATTACTCTGAGTTTTATTTTTATTTGGCACTCATTTTGTGCAGGTGCAAATGCCTGCAAGGCTGTAGAAATGAAACATATGTACATTGACGCTTTGTGCTAGCTGCCTATCTTAGGGGCTTGTATGTCTTTACTAAACATGTAAGCACCTCAGTCTGTTCAGGATTTTTTCTTCAAACAGCCCAGGGAGGTAGAAAGCACAGCTATGTCTAGCTTTATACTTGAGGAGCTAAGGCAACTGAGGTCTGGAAACACAAAGACATCTCCCACCAAAATCGCTGGAGTCCAGGAAATCCCCTATACGTGAGTAGCTGAACTTAGATATTTTGCTCCAAACTACTGGAGTTGTGAAGAAAGTGAAATAAGGGAACCCCAGTGCTAAACTGGAAGATTAAATTTTTTCTGTGTATGCAAAATACCTAGCCCTAAATGGTCTCTATTCTCATTTGTGCTCGCTTTATCAAAGTGAAGCTATCCATGCTAGAGTTCATGGCACAGTACAGGGCTCTCACATTCCCAAATAGCTGATGCTCATGTAGTGGTGCTGCTCCTAACACAATATGAGGAGACTCACAACGTATTTTTCCAGCTCTTTCAAGATTTTATGGCTTTTTCTGCACTAAAGTTGCAGAATCTGGCTAAATACAGCACTTCAGACTTAATTAGGTTACTGCAAACTCCCTGATGCATGTTCCCACCAGCTCACCCACATTAAATATCTGGGTAAATGAGGACAGCAACTCAGGAAAAGGGCCTCTGTTTTCAGGTATTGCCATGGGCTTTGTCCCCATCCTGCCCCATTATAAGAATTATTATACACCACTAACCAAATTCTAGCTAGGTTTACTGCGGAAAAACAACAGACTATCAAATGGGAAAACATTTCTCATGGTGCATCCCATCTCCAATCATGCTGAGCAACATTGCTGAGCCCATTTCAGTATTTATATTAGGAAGCCTCATATGTTTCTCCTGGTGAGATTAAAATAGTTTTGTTTAACTCAGCACAGTTTGTCCAGTGTGGACAAAGTTACAAAAATGGCAACTACCTCTCATGAAGAGGCACTAAGCTGATGAAAAAGAAATGACCAGTGATTTATTTTTTAACTTAGAGCTTGAGCAGAGAAGAGTCATCTCCCTGCTATATCACAGACCATCTTTGTGATCTCAGCTAGACATCTTCAGAATAGCTTAAGGGATTGTTTCACCAGCATCTTGAGTTGATTTAACTCTTCATTGCAGCTGAAAGGGTTAGGAGCTGTTTCCTTTCTCACCTTGACCCACATTTTGCGCACATCTCAGGGCTTGACAATGCCAACTCAAGCCTCTCAAGAGGCTAAAAAATAACCTGGACAGAAAGAAACTAGTTCTCATTAGGTTAGTGAACTGAACCATCTTGCTGTACAATTGGGCAAGCAGCATCAAAAGCTGATGGGAGGAAAGGATTACAATGATGGAACTGGGGACAAGCACAGGGAAAAGCAAAGGAAGGAAAAGCAGGAAGGTGGCCATGCATCTTTGACAGCAACAAGCTTTGTCTCAGCTGCTTGTGAAATGTATCTGTGTTAGACAATCAGAGCACATAATGAATGGGGAATGGGATAGACCCTAAGAATGAGAATCAACCCTCTGACCATGTCCAGTAGCTGGACAGAACGTGAAGAGGAGGGGTAGCTTGTATCCACATTGTGCTTGTCCAGGGGGTTCGTGGGCTAGATGCTCTGGCTAATCAGTCAGTCATCCATAACTACTGCAGTGAGGGACACTCTTACAAGTCTCATTTAGACAAGGGCATGATATTTCTCTCTGGAAGCCCTGGGCTAAGATTATTCACTTAGAATATGGGGTAAAGCTCCTCTCTGTATGAAGTCATGGGTTATCACTATTCCTACCTTCTCTAATCATCAGGCTATATATCAGCATTTCCAGAGTGAGCTGATATGTTGAATCAGTTGTTAAGTTCAAACAGCCAGGACAGACTACAGGACATATACCATGACAGGCTACATTGTGCAGTGAACGTGCTTTTACAGTGCTAGCAGCTGAGGAAACAAGGAAGCACCACACTCGACACGCTATCAGATTCATGGCCTATGGAGGATCCACAAGAAGATCTCTGAAAGTGTTACACATGTATCAGGCTTGGTGTGAACAGAATCCTTTTGACTAGGAGTAGATATGGACATGCAAAGAAAACTTTGGCAGGAGGTAGAAAAAAGTGTTACACATGACATTTGGGTAAATAAATGGTGTAAAAAGTAATGTAGAAGCTTAGTACTGTCTTGTGGGTGATCCCCTCCATTTCACAATGCCCTAATCTACGGACATTCTCAAAGGGAAACTATTCCTGTATCTGAAGTTTACCACTGAACACTTGAGAATGAAAATGACCTCAAGCCATAAGGAGCTTAGGAGATGGAGTCCTAGAAAGGTTACAGAAATGAGGTGATGGACACATATCCTAGGGGTGTGTCCCCTGAATGTGACCACAACAAAATTTTTAATTATGGGATAATTATTCTGAAGAGTAGATCTATTGCTATGTATATATATATATATATATACAATAATATAACTGCTGTGTATTGTACTTAGAGAGAACAATCCTTACTCTGTTAGACACTTATTCTAACCTACGTAGCTGAGCTCCTAACAGTAGCCATACGTCTGCACAGGCACTGAAGTTCAGTAATGCATCATGAAAGTCCTAATGATCGCGTAGTTCCTGGGCCAGCCTGGTGGTTTAATACAAACTTCTTGGTAAACGTAGAGCTTGGCCAGCCATGTAGTGACAAATGTTTCTGACTCATTCCTCTCTGATGGAATTTCCTCCCCTGGAAAGTGGACAGCTCACAACGTTCTCACAATATTGGCTTAAACTAATTCCCATTGACTTGACTCTGGTTTAGCTGAAGGTTTTTTTTTTTTTTTTTATTTTTCATAGAAAGGCTGAGTAATGGAATAAAGGTCTATTCTGAATTGTGTTTAAGACTATGGCTTAATGGCAAGGACAAACCAATCTAGTTTAAGTCCATCCAATTGCCCTGCTCCTTTTCCTTGCCCTGAATTGACAATGATGTGGCTGAGTGATCAGATGAATCAAAATTATGTGTCTTTTTGATCTCTTTTCCATTCAGAAGAACTATTTTTCTGGTATAATTCTGATATTTCAGGAGCTCTGTGATGTTACAATGGAGAATGTTGAGAGCTGGTGATTAGCAGGGTATCTTCCCTCTGAAAAAAAGCCTTAGATTGCCTTAATTCACTGGGAAAATAAATCCTTTGCTTGCACAATGAGCCTGGTTCTAGCATGTCAGAGACTCTTCATAGGGACTTAACTCATTTGTGTGGGTCTGTGACTGAGATCAGGGTTCCCAGGATTTAAACACTGAAGACTGGAGTGGCCAAGACAAAAGCGAAACTTAGAACCATGTTTACAAGGAACTTTGTAAAATATCTATTTTTCTTGAAATAAAGCATTGTTTACACTTCAGAGGACTAATTTATTTAAGGTAATCTTTATATTTGGGTGTGAACTAATTTCTACTGTTGAATATCCAGTTAAACTGGTCTGAGAGAACTAGGTTGGTGGATTACCACACAGCTGAGACCAGTTCTGTCCATGCACATGCACCAACAGTAGATACTTCTAGTTTCTATGGGCCACAGGTCTTGTCCTCCAAGAACACCCGTCCATTGGACAATAGTGTGAGAATTCATCTCACCAAATTCAAACATTTACAGTATAGAAATGTAAATCAGTACTCAGTATAATCTCTGAGTAATCAGTGGAAAGAAATAATTTATCTATGTTGTCATAGGTTTCATCTTAACTCAGGTATCTAAAATAGGCCATACAAATCAAAAGAACCTGTCTGCACCCTGCTACCAAGTATATTTTCTGCCTTTTGTCTGCACTACTGTGGGAGAAAAAAACCTAGCTCCATGATGCTCAGATTGGTAGAAGCTTTTAGGATTCAATCTGCTGCATAAAGAAAAAGACAGAAGGAGAAAACAGTTGATTTTATGTGGTATTACATACATTTGGCTCCATTTTCATATTGATTGTATATATAAGAAAGGGGAAAAGTAAATAAACATGAGGAGCATAATATCCCAAATTGAGTTTTATCACAAGTGCCTCCTGCTGGGATTTGAGAGCAAAACCTTCCCTCGAGGGGACAGAATAATATCATTTTAGTTATAGCCATATTCTTCATTTGGAACCTCCTCATCAGCACGTCAATGCATGTTATTCACTGCTTGGAGAGACAATAAAATCAAAGGGCCCATCTTTAGAAAGAAGCACTCATGTTACCAATGTTTACACTACAGAGATCTTGGCCCTTAATAAAACCTACATCCAGTAGCGAAGTTATCAAATGGAGTTGTGCTCATTTTCTTTTATACGCAATGATGGGGCACAATATATCTTTACCAGCAGCTGGGAAATTAATGCTACAGCTAAAATGACATTCCGCGTCTCAATGAATGATTTCCTGTGGGGTTCAGATAGTGGCTGTGACGAGAAGAGGTGTGATAATGGATCTAAGTCCATAATGCATTTATCCCCAGGTGCACTTGCTCAATCTGTTCGTTGTGCAGCTTTTTGGGGTTTAGTAAGACTTTTAGAGTTTTATTTTGCTGCACTGAGGCAAATGGTTATGATTCACTTTTGAAAATCTATGTGAAAGGGAAGGTTTCTGTGCTTGTGAGATTTTGTGGAATGAGATTGGGCTCTTTGCTGATTTTCAGAAAGGAAAAATTTGAAGTTTTTCAATAGTAGTGCAAGACAGAGTTCTCCTGCCGTTTCATTTTAAGATAGGGAAACTGAGACACACAACAATAAACCTTCATAGGCAGAGACAAGTTGTTAAAACCCAGCTTCTTTCTTGTAACATTCCCCTCTGTCAAGGAGAGCCACGTTGCAGAAAACACGTCTTCTTTTACAGCTCAAGTGCAAGTCATTTCTAAGCATGCTTCTTATTAAGGTTTTCCTGGATTAATAATTGAAAAAGGGCTAATACATGATTAATAAATACTATAAGCACATTACAGTCCCAAATAACATCTCTTAAAGAGGATAGTAAGAGCTCCAGCGTCTTTTAGGTGGTAGGCTGTATATCAGGGGTTTATCCCATTAGGCTATTCAGTAATCTGTACAAAGAAATTGAGCACTTTGCAAAACAGCTTCTTAAAAATGGAATTGTAGGGCAGTGGATTTGTCTTCTGCAATGAAAGAAAATATGCAGAGAGGCAGAACAATGTCTTGAAATGAAATTGAATCTTAATCAAATAGATCAGACTGGTGTAATATTGTAAGTTGAAGACGACTGTGGGGAAAAAAAGCTGGTTTATGGTTTACATTGTCTTTCTTAAAGATGAAAAATCCTACCTGTTTTGTTTCCATTTCTTTTAAAGAAAATTATTTCCGATGCTGCATAGACTGACAATTATTTCTCTCTTCAGTATTAACAGTAAAAAATGTCAGTACATAATTATCACAAATGCATACACACTGGATATCATCTATATTGCAAAACTATGACTGTATTTAATTAATAGTATCAGCACTATTGTACCTCTAAAAGCTGGGATTTGAAAATTCTGGGCAGAGGGAGCTTGGATTTTTCTGGAAAGCCCTGCATATGAGCACAGCTACCTGCTGGCTTGGAAAACCAGTTCTTTATCTAAGGTCTTTAGACATAAGGAAGAAATTATTGACAGTAAGGATGATGAGTCACTGGTACAGGTTGCGCAGAGAAGCTGTGGCTACCTCATCACTGACAGTGCTCAAGGCCTGGTGGGACAGGGCTTGGAGCAATCTGATCTAGTGGAAGATGTCCCTGCCAGTGGCAGGAGAATTAGAACTGGATGGATTTTAATGTCTCTTCCAATCCAAGTCATTCTAAGATTCTGTGAAAACTGCACACCCTACATCTAAGCTGCAGTAATGGGAGAAGAAAATAGGAACCCATTGGTGACCTATGTAACATCTATCTTTGATTTTGCATGGTGCTGAGTTCTATACAACCAAGAGACTGACACATCCAACCTTGCAGACTCAATGCTGGTCTAAAGGTCTGCAACTGGTGACAAGAAGTCACTCATCAGGCTGCCTTGGTCCTGGCATGAGCTGACTCATCTGTTAGTGAAAACTCCTGTCCCCCATCTCAAAATCCTGCCATGGTCCATATGCTTCCTCACCTGCCCACAGGAGGATTTGTGAAGCTGTTCTGGGCAGGGACATGCTGAACAGCTAAACCCAAAAGTTCCCTCAGGACTCCCTAGCTCTTGAAATAACATGGGATTTCTTGGGAAAATGTAAAAAGGCAATACACAACACAGTTCTGTTCTGCTGTACAGTCTCAGCCACTCTCTAGACAGCTGAGTAACTCCAAAAATCCAGGAAAGGAAACAGCTTCTGCTCTTATCCCCAGCCCTGTAGGAAGGAAAAAAAGAGGTTTTATAGAAAAAAAAAATCTGCAATTATCCAACACCAGACAACTTTCTGAATCCAGCTCACCTAAGCTATTTCTTTTCCCCTCCACGAGCAAAATGAATGCTGCAAGCAGTCACAGTGCTAATGGCCTTTTTTCACGTCGCTTCCCCTTGCTCCCCTAACTGAAAACAGAACTGCAGAGACTTCAGGAGACTCTTCATGCTATCACTTCACAGGCTGGAAGGTGACAGCTTCGCCAGGGACTAATGCAGGCCGACATAATTGAATGTGGCCTGCAGCAAAGCAGCTGCCTGGAGCCACTGTTGATTGTAGCTGTCATCAGGTGGAGCTTACTGCAGTAAAATACTGTCCGAAGGAATGCAGCTCTGGCATGAAGCTCCATGGTGATAGCTTATTTACTCTTACCCTGCTACAACAGTTTTGTAGTTAATAATTGTCAGTATCACACTGTTGAGTGAACACAGATGCTCAAGCTCTGAATCACCAATAATCTTCCCAGTAACCTGGTCTTGGAACTTAAACAATGACCCAGTATTCCCATTTTCTGGGTGTATATTGTGTGTTCCAGGATGCTGTCTTATTTTTTTTTTTTTTTTTTTTTTTTTAATGAGAACCTTAAATGATTTTAAAGATATTTCCTATTCCTGTTTATTTAACTGTCACAGGATGTGGGAGAAATATAATCTGCTAAATTAGGCATGAAAAACCGTACACAAGGAGAAGGCTCCCTGATTTCTGCCTTGAAAAAGAAGAGACTTTAATTACAAATTCAGACGAAGAAGCAATCACCAATCACATCTTCCATTTATACAGCTCCTTTTAATGTCAAAGGATCTCACCGCAATGAACAAGCGATAGGTTTAATCTCTTCTTTATTTGGAGATTGTGAAGTGCAGAAGGAGTATGAGAACATTTCGTATGAACAAGGCTACAGGATGTCTCTCCTATATACACTAAGTAATGTATGCTTCAGATAAAACTAATCTTTGCTGCTTAAATCCTGTCTAAACTCTTAGTAGAAAACTATGGAAGCCCCAGGATAAACTTCATCTATTCCTTTTTTTATTACTATTATTCATAAGATGTTCATAACACATTATAAACTATGTACACTATATTTAAATTTAGTATACTAAATACAGCGTATGCAGTACCATATAACAAATGTAAAATATATTTAAGATACCATACTTGAATTCAAATATAAAATAAAACCTGTGCACTGTATTAAAACATAAACAGACTGAGGAAGAAGATCCTGTAGCTCTCAAATTATAATGTGGTTGCTGATAATATTTTACTCTAGTTAAGCTTAAGAAGTGTCATTTTACATTAAATACTTGTCATTTGTGCTTTAAAAATAAATCATATTGGTGTCACTGTCTTTTAAACATCCAGTGCTTCCACATCTGTTGGCAACTGAGGAGTTGCAGAGCTGCAGGTACATCAAAGAACTGAAAGTGAGTTGATTATAAAGAAAAAGAATTAGGAGAAGGGATATTGGAGAAAGGATATGAAAAGAGGAACTGTCAGCCTATGCCTCTTGGATGTTTTGATTTAGTTGTTTTGCTGTTTGTACCTGCTTGGCTTCTATGGAAATTAGCTTGCTAGGGATGATGGCATCCCATTGGATGTCTTCATGAAGCTCTGTCTAGCCGGTAGCACCTGGACCAGCCCAATCACAGGCTCGGGAGTTCCCAAAAGCCTCTACAAATTGAAGTTAAGTTGCAGAGAACAATTCTTGAGTAGATTTTTGGGTCTTATTTGGATTTTGATTACTTTGGTTTTGCACTCATTCCAGTTTCCCAGCTGCGTTATGGTGGAGAGAGATGAAATAGCCATTAGGCTTATTATTATAATGATTACAATAACATATATTATAGTTGATTCTACTTTCCACCTTGGATTACTTACAGTTACTCTTTTAATATGGTGCTAAAGGAACTGGGAGCAGCATTTTGTCCTTTATCCTGAGTCTGAAGTTCTCTTACATTGCTGCAAATTAATAATAATTCTCATATGAAATTGTTGCATAACAAATGCATCTATGTGTCTATGCCACCTATGAAGCTCCTGAATGAAAGCTGTGGTCTGGCTCTGATTGTCCTTATTGACTTCAACAGAGTTAGTGCTAATAGATACCCTCATGAGTAATCAAAAGCAGAGCTGGTCGCTCTTACGCAGGTCTCTTCTACCACATACATAAGCAAAAAGTATTTATTTCCAAACCTCAGCTACTTAGTTGCTTGTGAAATATTTCTTCCCTTTCTTGACAGAACTTGGTAAGTTGTTTAGGAAAAGCAAGTATTAATTATACAGACTTTAGCCACAAACATCTGCTTTTTTTGCTTTTAAATAAACATGCCCCTTCAGCTGCTGCAGAGTGTTCTCAGGGAAAGGAAAAAATGTGCACTGTGAAATATCAGTGTGGGTTAACACAAGTGGTCTGATCATTTTGTCAGGGAAGACTCTGTACCTTACCCGAAACACGAGCAAGCAATGTTCTCATAAACAGTGAAAAAAAAAAAAAAAGAATTTCTAGTAGGGGATCATGATGTTGGCTCAGCTGCCTCATTGTATTTAGATTTTGGGAGCCTGCAAGAGGATTAAAACCACTTGTTTCTTTTCTTTCATTTCCTTATTTAAGGAAGGGAGAGATTCTGCATTTTTTTTTCATGGAGAAGGGAGGATGTCACCC
>JASSUY010023566.1:0-11146 GCA_032466535.1 Forpus xanthops | reverse complement strand
GAGCAGCTCCAGTGCCTAAAGGGGTACAGGAAAGATGGAGAGGGGCTTTGGACAAGGGATGGAGGGACAGACCAAGGCAAATGGCTTTAACTGCCAGAGGGGAGATTGAGATGCGTTCTTATGCAGAAGCTGTTCTCTGTGAGGGTGCTCGGGCATTGGAACTGCCCAGGGCAGTGCTGGAATCACCGTCCCTGCAAGTGTACGCGCACTGTGGAGATGAGGCCTCAGTGCCATGGGTCAGTGGTGGCCTTGGCAGTACTGGGGAATGATTGGACTCCATGAGCTTAAAGATCCTTTCCACCCTGGTTGATTCTGTGATTCAGTATGCTTTGTCTTTGTGTATCTGTGTTTTCCCACAGACTTCAATTCCCCAGCAGCATCTTACCCTCACCTCAAGCAACAGCTGAGATAGGAACTTTCAGCCCTCCAAGATCTCTAAGGAAACGTCAGCACCTGAAAGGAGGGAGCATTTAAAATTGTTCCTTTTTTTTTTTTTTTTTTTTTTTTTTTTTTCTGATAACATCATTTTTAGATGAAAGCATTTTAGAAATGTCATAGGCGCTGTGATTTACGTGCGACTCCTGCGGCTTTTTCTGCCCTGGTCGTAACTTTGTCATTGTGTGGTCTGTCTCTGATTGAACAACCAGAAGGTTCAAGTTCTGCCTCTGTTCTTTGTCTTCCAGCCTCCAGATGAGTACCGCCTGATCTGGATCACGTCTGATCTCATTTCATTTATCATAATTGTAGGAGTTTTTATATTCCAGAAGTAAGTAGCATTGTTACAGCTCAATTGCCGTGTTATTTGTGACATGTGCTTTTGTTCAGGGCATGGGGTGGAGGTGGGAGAGAGGAGCAGTGTGCTCCAAAGGTGCTTGGATTGCAACAGCAGGGAAACTCTTTGCTATAACCCCCTACAGTGACTGCAAAGGGTAATTCCACTTCTGAGATGTGGCATTGAATTGGACGTAGTTGCTACTTTGTGAGAAGAGAGAGATCTTGAGGCAGTTGTGATAGATACTTTGCTTAACTCATAAATGCTTGTGGGAGAGAAACGAAATTCTTTAGGGTAAGAGACATTGAGAAAGAGATTAAAATGCTTTAAAGGAAGAACCATAGAACCGTAGAATGGTTTGGGTTGGGAAGGACCTTAAAGTCATCCAGTTTGAACCCTCCTGCTGCAGGCAGGAATGCATCACCCTCAACCATGTTGCCCAAGGCTCTGTGTCCAACCTGACCTTGAACAATGCCAGGGATGGAGCATTTACCACTACTGTGGGCACCCTGTGCCTGCGCCTCAGTACCCTCACAGTAAAGAACTTCTTCCTTATCTCCAACCTGAACTTCCCCTGTTTCAATTTGAACCCGTCACCCCTTGTCCTATCGGTACAGTTCCTGATGAAGAGGTGGTCTTCTGATGTTCCTCCATTATAGACTTCAAAAAGAACATGCTGTCATTTTCTTAAATCACTTTGTTCCTCTTTGGATGAAGAAACACAAACGTGATTTAGCAAATCAAGTCAGTCCTTTTGCTTGATGCCTAGAGAAAGTCTCTCCGTTTTCCATAGAAAAGGGACAGCAAGGATTTGATGAGGGCATTGGAGAAGCCTCTGTGTTAGCCAGGGTCCCTGAAAACAAACGTGGAGTATAAAGCCTAGAGGCAGAACAAGTTCAGACCCTGATAAATCAGGAGGAGGTAAATCAACTTCCTAATAACAGAGGTGGCAAAGCTGCTCTCCTCCTGATTGCACTGGAGGAATCCACAGCATCCTACCAGTGATGAGCCTTTTCTCCTGGGAGGCATTTTAGCTGTCAGTGGTGACAAGGTAATAACCCTCCCTGAGAAGAAGTGTGAGCGCAGAGATACAGCCTCTGTCACTCTGAAACTGCATCCCTTATTCCCCTGGCTCTATAATCTCATCTGCTTTGGCATGCACAAATGACTGTCCTGAAGACATCAAGGGACCTACACTTCCCTTCTGTTTGAGTTCCAAAATGCCTTCATGTTAGGAGCAGCAGTTTAATTTGCTCCAGCCTCCCGAGCTAGTTATTTTGCTGTCACGTTGTCCCAGATCATCTGCTCTCAGCAATCTCTTCCTTCCCTGAGTACATAATTACCCAGGTATTTTTGCTGTGCTACAGCAGACTATTGCTCCTGCCAGCACCTTCTATGAGTTTGACTTCAGGCCGCATGTTGGATCTGTTTATACTGGTGTCTAAATGCAGAGTCCCTTGCTGGTAGAGCTGTACCCAGCAGGTCCCCTCTTGCAGTGTGTGACAGAGTGAGCATCAGATTCGTAACACAGATTAGATTAGGTTTCCCAGCAGTTAATGAAACCACTGACCAAAATGAGATTAAAGCTTTCCTAAGTGGTCTTGTGATCTGAAATGTGGCCCATTAAACTTCTCCAGAAGTTCATTGTGGCTGCATCGTCTGGAAGCTTCCTCCACTCCCTTGAATACATCAGTTGGTTTAAGAAGAGATGATCCTGTTCTTTAGACCCTGTATTTCTCTGTCAGATGCATAATGTAGGGAGGAGTCTGGAAGCAGGGAATGACCTCTCTGAAGAGCAGGATTTGAGGGCCAAGTTGGTATTGGAGCCATTTCCATCACCTCCCATAATCTGTTTTAGAAGGGTTTCCTGAATGGGACCCAGGAGAACACAGATGAAGGAATTAACCTGATTCAACCTCATGAATTAGGAGCTATAGGTGTCAGAGCACAGTGAAATGATGCATGCTCGGAGAGAGGGAGCAGTCACAGCTCTATGGGCTTTGCAGTAGTTGGTCTCTTCCTCTCTACACAATTTCTTCCAGTTTGAAAGAGGCTTGGTGGAGTAGGGTAAGGAAGGAAAGCATTACTGCAGGATTTCTCTTCCACCTTCAGTGTGTGAGAAGTGAGAAGAGCTGGAAACCACCACCAGCTTTCCTCAGGGTCCATTAGACTGGAGCACTGAGCTCCCAGCCTCTGGACCTCACATGGAAAGGCAGTTGTTCGGAGAGCTCCGGCCATGTCCATCATAGCGGGGCTGAATGTTGGCTTTTGGATCTCTCCCTTAGGACAGCTCGTAGAATGAATCGTAGATGGGTTTGGGTTGGAAGGGACCTTAAAGCTCCTCCAGCTCCAACCCCTGCCGTGGGCAGGGACACCTTCCATTAGAGCAGCTTGCTCCAAGCCCTGTCCAACCTGGGCTTGAAACTCTTGAGGGTTGGACTAGATGACCTTTGGAAGGTCCCTTCCAACCCAAACTGGTCTATGGGCTCACCCCCAAGTAAGTAGGAGGAAGAAGGAGAAACTCTAGCATTAGAAGCTGGACTTTCTGCAGCAAAGGGCTTACTCTTCCAAGAGGCTTGTGCAAGGCAGACCCATTTCCATGCCATTGTAGTTTCTCCACCACGTGAAAGAGTTTGTAGCAGTGTTGAGGATATATCAAAAACAAATCACAGAGAGTTGACCAACTACTACCTGCTGATGTGATTCAGCTCTGGGAAATGGGATTTGCCATTTGGCCTTCAGTGTTTCTTGTTTTGTTCGGTTATTCCAAGTCAATTTTGGGGGCAAACCAGAGCTGCTTCCTTCATGCAAGGATGGAGGGGGGGGTGGGAAAAGAGCCACTGCTTCGATGTGCTCGTCCTCTCTCCTATGCATGGCTTGGCTCTCCTCTGTAGCCATGGGTAGGGATTGCTCCTGCTCTTCTGCTTCAGCCCCGGTGACAGGATCGTGGCGGCCTCTCCGGAGGGGGAATGCCAACTGTGATGACTTCTAACTGATCTCTTTTTGCCTCTTTGCCTTGGTTATTTTCTTACTGCTCTGACTGTTGTGCATGTTCCTCCTCTTTCTCTCTCTGCTGCATTCTGGCATCTCACAGCTATCACATGATCAGGTAATTCTGGTGCTTTCCTCTTTCTCTTTTCCATTCAACCTTCCTTTTTCTCTTTCTTTCTCCCTCTTTTCTATGGCTTCACTGCAGATGGACACAGCTTTTCACGATGCTTTCAAACATCTACTTTCACATGGGGGACCATAAGTGTCTGAACATTGCATAGCCCATAGCCATGAAGCTGGTGGATGTTTTGAAGGCAGTCTGACCTGGTGCAATGATCTAAGTTGCCGCCTTTTAAAACAGCCCTATTCTGAGGTCCTGCAGCATGTTATGATTGAGAAAATCCCATTGGATGTAATGCTTTCTCCATGGAAATAATCCCATGCAAAATATCCCCTTGCTTCCTGCATTTACCAGTGGGTTTTGGCACCAATCTCTTCTAAATTGGCCACTTCCAAAGAACATAATAGAACTTGTTCAATGTATAAAGTAGCACTTCTCTAGCCCTGGGGGTGAATTGATAAGGGTAATAGCTGGAAGGGTTTGGTTCATCATGTCATTTTCACACAGGAAATTCAGTGTGAAAGTAAATAAGAAAAGGAAGAGAATGAGCCTGGGATGGTGGATTTGGAAGTGTCATCAATTGGAAAACCAGATTTCTCCTTGTATTGGCTGTTTTCTCACTTGATGTTTGATTTTTCTCCTCCCCTTGGAGGGAAGCGCTGTCACTTTCCTGCAGTAAAGCCTTCATCATGTCCATACTGGGACCAAACTCTTCATGTGTTTCCTTCTCCATTCCTTTCACTGTGTGCCATGGGGTTGGATTCCTGAGGACTCAGCTTCTCCCTATCTGTGCTTATGTGTCCCTTTCCCTCTGCCCATCCATTGCAGCCGGGGTTGGGGTTGGCCATGTGCATTGCCTGCTCCATGAGGTTCCTTGAACACAATGTTATGTCTTCAAAGCATCTCCCCAAAGCAGGACCTGGCTATGGGGCTGAGCTGAGCCCTTCTGTGGGTGCAGGGAGGTTGGGTGTCTTCCCCTTTTCTCCTCCTCTTTGCTCCCTGGCTTGTGGATAAGGAGAAGACAGGCATGGAAGAGTTGGGCAGGCTTTAGACAAGAGCATTGCAGGATGGGAACTCTGGTTGCGGCTGGCTTGGCTCTTTGCTCACTCCATCTTATCACCTTGGTACCAAACAACCCCATTTTCTCCCCTTTCCCACCCCATGTAGCATCTCCCCTCCAAAGCAAGGGTCCATCCGCGGCCCTAATGCAGTGTGTGCTGTCTCTGTGTTGTTGTCCCAGTATTTTTTAGTCTGTTCCCACCCCGTGTCCGTCTGGTCCGCTTTGACGCCAGCCTCCCAGAACAAGACCTACCTGCTGTCTGTCTGGCCTTTTTGCACGCTGCTGTCCTAAACGTGGTCGATCACAACAGAGCCCAAGGGGGTAGGAGAGGTGCTGTATTCTCTTAAGCTTTCTTGGAGACCCAAAGGCTTCTGAGCAGAGCAGAGGGTATTTCATATGGTATTGATTGGAGTTGCGTTGTGATTAAATGTACTGGTGGCTCTTCTAAGATGGTATTTTGAACTACCGTGGGGTTGCCTTCTCCTAGCTTGGTCAATCAGAGCAGCACACCCCTATGAGAAGCCACTGCCCCCTGGTATGTATTTAACTGCCCTGGGTCTCACTGCAGCCACCATGGGAGAAGGAGAACAGGAGAAGAAGAAAGCCCTTGGTCCCTGCACCCCTTTGGGGCTGGGCTGTCTGAGCCTCAAAACGCCCATGTCCTCCATGGGGCATCTAGGACCTGTGGGCAGGAGAACATCATGACTTAGGGCTTTGCAACTCAGCCTGATGCTGAAAACCCTGATCTGGTGAGCAAAGACAAGGCTCATAGCAATATGTCTTGATCCTGATTATAGTTTAAGGAGCGTCTTATCCTGTGAGGTCCTATGTACTTGCAAACACATTGATCTTAGGGGGATCTACCTGCATGGGACACTAAGGGCAAAAATGGTCCTCCAGGTCAGAGAGGCTCAGTTTAGATGATGACAATAGGAGACAAACATTGGGGGTGTTACTTTTAGTTATACTTTAATGTCTTTGCCTCCTCGTGCTTCCTCTGTGCTGCTTCTGTCTGTGGGTCTGTCACTCGTGTTGTGTTGCCATCCCACCCCTTCTTTTCTCTGTTAGCAGAGCATCTGCCTTCATCTGTACCCCACTCAAAGCCTGATGGTGCAGTGTGACCCGTGGGATTTGGGAAGGGGATGGGAACCCCATGGAATTGACTCCGGCTTAGGTCTTCCTAGAGACAGCGCAGAGCCTCTTTTGTGGCTGTTGCTTTGTCAGGGGTGATCAGGCTGGTGCTCTGGATCCAAACTGGAGATGTGTGGGGTTTCTCAAACCCTCTGCTCCTGGGGGCTGGGGAGGGAGTTGGAACTTTAAGGGAAGGTGGTTGGGACCCTTTAAGATAAAGTTTGACAAATCACCTCCTCTTATGCGGGGAAGCCACTAGATGGTGCCAGAAGATCAGAAATCCCATAAACCACCTTAAATCCCTGCTGTTTCTTCATCAAACCCCCTCATAGCATCCCCATCTGTGGCAAGGAGAATGGGATTTACTTGAAAGCCTTCCTCGATGGAAGCAGGATGGATTGGTGGGGTGTGGGCTATGAAAGTCTGACTTAAACAGCATCCCTTTGCAATGGGATCTTGGGAATGGCTGCACTGAGCCCACCAAGCCCTGTTCTCTCTCCCCTATTGCAGCAGCTTATGCTCCTAAGGGCCTGCTACAGGGATGCTCTCAGGCTGAAAAACAGCTTTGAAAGCAAAATGCCCCTTAAATTTCCTGCTGTTTCTTGTTGCTGTCAGTAATGTTCTTTATACATGTTCAGTAATGAGAATAAAAGTCCGGCTAATTTTAAGTCAAGTTCCCACCGGGCTCATGTTGTTCATGTGCCAGAAACTTTTGGTGGTGCTGAGGTTCATCAGGGCTTAAAAAGTGGGAGGTTTGTGTAGCAGCATTGAGGTAAAGGCCTAACATTTGGGGAGGGAAGAGCACTGGGAGAAACAGCTTTTAAAGGCACTGTATGTGACCAGCTCCCTGCATTGGGACTGCTTGTACTTCCCTGCAGAGCAGCTCATGATGGTGTCTCGGGTTTGAGACCTTAACTTGTCTTTAAGCTCTCTTCTGCTTAGAGTGGTTTGGGTTGGAAAAGGACCTTAAGATCATCCAGTTCCAACCCATTGACATGGGCATGTCACTCAGTGAGGAAAAGGTTATGGTTTCTTGGTTTGGTATGTTGTTCTCTTCCTGTTTTCCAGCCCTGAGTCAAAATAGCCCTCCCTCCTGTGGGCAGATGGATAGATGATGTGATAGGGGTTTGGGGCATCTGCAGTCCTCGGTGGAATTAAGGTGCTCAGGGAGGTTAAATATGATCTGCTTGTATGTCTGTACCCCTCTGAGATAGCATCCTCATCTCTAAACATCCTCCTACCATGCAGGGTTGTGTAGGAGCAAGGGGTCTGGGGGACTGTTGGTCTCTATGTTGGTGGCCGCTTGCACTGAGGATGCTCCTGTGGTTGGGGGGACCAGTCTCTGATATCTCCTCTTGTCTTGCAGGTGGCGGTTCGGAAGCATCAGGACCTACAACCCAGAGCAGATCATGCTCAGCGCTGCTGTCCGCAGGTCCAGCCGGGATGTCAAGATCATGAAGGAGAAGCTGATCTTCTCGGGTATGGATGGGGCTGGTCAGAGCCCTTTGCTCCATCACTCAGCTGACACCCTGCTGGTGAAGGAGGTGGACTTGATATGGGTGTCATCCCCTGCTGGTGGGTCAGGGGGACTGGACTCATCCTGATGCACTGAACCACTTGTGGGATATGGTCATGACCATCCCAAACCAATTCAGGTCGGAGCACTGATTTGCTGAGAAATCCTGCATTTTACTTTCCAAGTTGTGCTATGCAGCTCTTATAATCTTGCAAGGTCTGAAATCAGAATCAACCAGGCTGGAAAAGACCTTTAAAGATCAAGTCCAGCCTTAACCCCAGTACTGTCAACGCCACCATTAACCTATGTCACTACATGGCTTTTGAGCACTTCTAGGGATGGTGATTCCACCACTTCCTTGGGAAGCCTGTTCCAATGCCTGACCACCCTTTTGCTAAAGAAAATGCAGAGGTAGGCTCCAGTTAAGAGGCAGACTCTCTTCAGAACTCGTTTTAAATGGGTGCAGTGTAATTAAGCCTGGAGTTAAATCTCTGTAGCATCAGATAGATCCCATATGCTGGAATAGCATTGCTGCTCAGTGCCTCAGTTTCCCCACCAGGGGGTACCTCCTGGTGGTGGTAACACGGTGGGATTTGCATCTCTCTGACCATGTCCCTGCTTTCTCATTGCCTCCCCAGAGATCAACAGCGGCGTGGAGACCACGGATGAGCTGTCTCTCTGCTCTGAGAATGGCTATGCCAACGAGATGCTCACCCCCACGGACCACCGGGCCACCAAGCTGCGGATGAACTGAGGGGCTCCGGTCCAGCCCTTGGCACGTGGCATCCCCTGTGCTCACTCTGGCAGTGAGAGCTGTGCTCTCCTGCTCTCTGCGGGATGGGAACCTGTGAGGAACTGCTGGTTGGGCAGAGACCCCTTCCCATACCCCATCACTCGCTGCTCCACCTCTCTGGTTGTGAGGTTGGGGGGGCTCCTTTTTGTAAATATGTAGAAAATCCGGACGTTTTTTGTGTCTCTCTCTTGAGTTTTTGAGTGGAAGTTTTCCAGGGCATGAGTGGAAATTCTGTGTTCATTAAATCCTCAACCTTGAATCTTGGCCTGACAGCCTAAATCCTCTTGGGGGGCTCTGGGAAACCCATGTTGGATGTGTCTCTCCTTTCTCCCCCTTGCCCAGCTCCATTCCTTCCCTTGGTGCAGCGACTGTGTAACTGAATGTTTTGATGTTCTTGTGAAGTGTCATTTGGTATGGGTTTTCTCCTGATTTCCTTCCCTTTCCCCCTTTCCTGGGCAATGATGTTTTAGCTCTAATGCAACAAGAGGCTGTTTGGAGGAGAGAAGTTTTTCTATGAGAGGAGATAGCACTCAGAGCCAGGGAAAGGCTTGCACTGGCTCACTCACTTGGGCACCTTCTCCTTATCCTATCCTCCTTTCTCCAAAGCCTGGATTCTCAATGATGGCTTGCAATAAGCAATGCCATAGGCACCATCACCACTCAGATCTGGCTAAAGTGCCTGCCACTCCAAGTGGCATCTGCAGTCGCTCCTTGTTTCCCTGTCCTTGCGCCCACACAGGAACAGGAGGTGATGGTGCAGTGTGAGCTTCCCCTTCTCCAGGCCAAGGAGAGGTTCATGGGTGAAGGAGCTGTATATAGTTTGGAAGGTGAAGCAGCCCCAGAGATAACTTATTCCTGCAAGGGGACCTTTCCTCCTTGCTTTACAAGCAGGATCTTTAGAGCTGCATGTTCTTGTCCTCCAAAGGAGCGATGGTCTTGCAGCAGATGCTGACAGGCTCAGGAAGGTGAGAGCTCTCATCAGCGTGTTTCCAATGCAAAAGGCTTTAAACCAAAATACTTAACTAGAAGATAAAAGCTTAGAAACCAAGTAAATAACAACTGAATTTTATCCCCTCCCCGAAGCAGCTCAAGGGCCGCTTCAGCTCTTGGAGACCTTCAAGTCCCTATGGAGAGGAGCCTGTTTTTGGGTCACTTTGCTGTTCACACAGAGCCAGTTCCCAAGGCAGCTGAAGCCAGCCGGAAGGCTGCTGGAGCTGTGAATGGGTCTTGGCTCAGTCCCCATGGCCTTTTGGTCTTGGGTTGCTTCCTTCCTCGCTGGATCTTGGTCGAAGCAACGTGAGGTCAAGCTTCCTTTGAAGCTTGGTGTGCTCTGCCTTGAAAGCAATGGGACCATCAAAGCTGTTCACCATGGAGGGAATGGGAGCTGAGTCTTCGGGTGCTGACCAAGTTGGGAGAAGTCACCTTGCAGAGTAGGTGGTCCTGGGGATGCTGAAGTGCATCACGTTTGATACCCAAAACATGCTTGGAAGGGGCAAGAATAAGCCACAATAAAAGCAGCTTTGAGCAGTTTTGGCAGCACTGAACTGCTCTATCTTAAGCTGCACTCAAGTAGCATTTTGAAATCCCAGTCTTGGGCTTAGTGTGTAATTGGGGGCAAAAGCGGCCAACTTCTCTATGTAAAAGAAAACTACCCCTATACATACTGGATTAAGGTGGATTGTGATGCTTTACTAAGCAGTGCAATTCAAGACTTCAATTCTCTTGCGTCTCCCCTGGGTTTACATGAACATAAGTGGAGTAAGACCCTGGTGCATGCTCTTACTTTCCCCAAACACCTTCCTTCTCTATGGTACTCTGAAAACCAGTGTGGTTTTCTTCTGCAGAACACCAAGGTTTTGGTGGCTTTGAAGGTGTTTGAGAACAAAGCTGCTTCTCCCTTTAATGTGGTGCTGTCCGAAACATTCCTGGTGGCTTGTCATTGCCAAGTGAGAGATGTTCAATTTCAGCATCTGTTGATAATCACCTGCATGTTCTGTTCTTACCCTTGGAGATGACGTTATTGAGAAGTGCTTCAAAGCTTGGAAGTGTTAAAAGCAATCCAACAAAGAGTTAAATTCACTGTTTCCTTTACTTTTTCTAAGGACAAGACCCCAACTTCATGCGCGATGCACTGACCATTGCCATTATCATCCTCAGTATTTGCTACCTTTTCTTTTTTAACAAAAGAGGATGATACTTTTGGGATGAAAATAGAGCTAGACAAAAACTCTGCGATGCTCTGTGAAATAAACTGTCAGTATTCCCCTGCCAGCCTGTGGTGATGTTTTGTGTTCTGGGATCGCTTGTACCATGGTGATGCCTTGATCTTCATCCTGTTGGTTCTGCTGTGTGAGACCTTAATAAAGGTCTGGACAGAGAGAGGGGTGGAGATGCATTGTGAGTGGTACAGTTATATTGCAGCTGTTCCTGATGGCACAGAGCTGAGTGGTGCAGTTATAACATGCCTGAGGAACAGGGTACCATCCAGAAGGGCCTGGATAAGCTTGAGAAATGGGTACACATGAAACTCATGAGGTTCAATCAGGCCAAGTCCTGCACCTGGCAAATCCTGGTATCCACACAGGCTGTGGGATGAAGGAATTGAGAGCAGCCCTGAGGAGAAGGACTCGGGGTGTTGGGTGAGGAGAAGCTCCCCATGACCTGGCTTTGGTGTGTGGTTGAGCACAGAACCCCCCATGTGCTGGGTGCACCCCCAGAGTGTGAGCAGCAGCTCAGGGAGGGGATCCTGACCCTCTGCTGTG
>JASSUY010023560.1:0-10135 GCA_032466535.1 Forpus xanthops | reverse complement strand
ATCTCAACCTGTGGGAGTTGCATTCTTTTGATTCTCCTTCCCATTTTCCCCGGGACTGGGGAAGAAAGGGGGGGGGGTGCACAGAACTGTTTGAGGGGCCTCAAACTACGACAGTTATTTACTAAATACATCCAAACATATCTAGTACTATAAAAAATAATTACTATTAAAGGCACAATATTTTTCACTATCTTTTTTCTATCTTCTTTGCAGCCCCCGGGCTTTCACCACAAATATCAATGAAAACTCAGCTACATTTGGCAGGTTGCAAACATGAAAGATTCCAACTACTGTGAGAAAATAGGCAACACTGGACTAACATCTTCAGTGTAGGTGTGTGACCTTCATAACAGTGGCAGTTTTATCAGGGAAAGGAAGGAGATAATGTACTGAAGCCTGTGTGCTTTAGTGTCCTTTCTTTGCTAAACCATCTACTTAACGTGAGCCTAAGAACCCTAGGTCCATTCCCACTCATTCTGGGGTATTGTGAAATGCCAGGAAAATTCAAAAAGCAAATTCCAGACCATTTGCTAAAGCAATTAAGCTTCCTCTTAATTCTCATATTGCTTTACTCAAGGACAACCATCTCAGATTTTGTATGAGCGTTCAAAGATAAAATAAGGATGCTTTTCACATGTCAGAATAGAGACTGGTTTTATCAACATGCTAGACGCTTGAAATCTGTTGAAACTTTGTCTCCACCAATTACATCTGAAGTTCTGAATTTGCAGCCTTATTGAGACTATATCTTCTATGTGAGCTAAACCAAAGTGATGTCTGACAGTATCTGAAATGGTATGGGAACCTTTGAAAAGGTAACAGCTTTTCTGGTCTGGACTTGTATGGATGCAACATATAAAATGATGAGAACATGAGACTCCCAATAGGTGTCCCTATTTCTCTACAGTCCATTTAATTGAACCAGGGCTTTTGTTTTAAATAAAACAAAACAAAAAAGTGTTAATAGAAGAGACAGGTGTAAAAATACAGAGAAAAGGGAAAACTGACAGAGTCCATGCTACTGGTCCTTCCAGTATTCTTTACAAGCTCTTTTTCAAACTGTGTCAAGGGATGAGAAATTCAGTGCAAGTGTTGCAATATCAGCAAGAAAAGTCGGCTACTGTAAAAAAAAAAAGGATGTGAGGGAGTCTGTCAAAGTTCTTGAATCTTAAAAAATAAATCAGGCTTATTTTGAAATAAAGTTCCTATATAAAATACACTACAATTTACATATGTGTACCTCACTTTATGTGTCCAAGCTTGCAACCTGCATGTCTGAGTGCCTACACAATCTTAGTTATAGCAGGTATTATTTATGCATCTTTGCCTAAATCTTCCCCATAAAAATGTCTCCATGGACATATTGTCCAGTACTCCAGATGTCCTTCTCTTCTTTCCCCATCTATCAATTACGCAGAAAATATTTTTCAATGCAGTGGTGAAACATGAGCTATGATATATTAAGTCCACCTAGAAGAAAAACATCCTGTGTGACATGGGTTTTTATTTCGGCACCTAATTGCTTAAGGTATCATTGCCTAATTAATGTCTGTTTATAGTTCAAATAGCATCAATTAAAATAATAATTTGATGATGTCCAGAAAATAAAAGGAAACAAACTATAAGTAACTTCTGAAGGGACATTTCACATCTTCAAACTGACTCACCTGGCATTAAAACAAAAACAGGAAGGCACACACAGCACTTCATTTTATGGTCTGCCCAATTATTCAACTGTACCTTTTGTCCCATGTAATTAAGTCTCCTATGAGGAAGGGAAAAGTGCTTGTGGCTAGATTCACAATAAGTTCTACTGGACAGTGTGCTTTGTTGATTGGCAGTGGGTTAGTTTTTGATTCCTGACTTTAATAGGAGTCAGCTGCTGACAGATGTACTATGATTCAGAGTTAAAAATTACTAGGTAGCTGGGCACTATATTGCCTGTTGATTCTTCAAAGTTCAGCAGCAATGATATTTGGCAGCAGAGCTCCCTCACGTCCACAAGTAATCCACTGCTGTGGAGTTTACTCACAGTACTTTGTTTCATGGCAGCATCTTAAGTACTCCAACATGATGAGCTCTATGAAAAATTCTTACACGGCAGCAAAAATGCTTCTAAATTCCCTTTGCAGTTCAATGATCTGGGAGCCTGAAGTAAAAGGTCTGGTCTTGTTATAGCACTCTTCACTGGTACCAAACTGAAGCACCAGCTGTAGCACCCACCCATTATCTGGGCTTTGGTCATATCCCTTCTCTCCAGGCATGGCTCTTTGCCAGAGGGATGGCACAAGAGCTTCTACAAATCAGAGAGGTTATTCAATTACTTATATCTAATTATTAAGTCAAGGGTAGATGCTGCCTCCACAGAACAGCCATGTGTAAAGACAAAAGAGGTCAACAAATGCTGCTGTGAAGACTGGTAGTGGGGCAATACGGTTATCCCTCTGCACCCTGGGTCCAGAGTAAGTTGGCAAACCAGGATCTTATGTGGCCTCTGATGTAAAGTAAGGTTGCTGCAGTGCTGGGGACAGAAAGGTGTTGAAATTACATGCAATCAAGTTCAGAAACTTATTAAGCTACTTAGACTTTGGCAAACATGATTCAAGCTTTGGGAAACCCCAGTGACAGGGAATTATATATCACTCATCCTATAACAAACCTTCCTTTTTTCATTAGAAAAGATTTCCTTCTTTTAATGTCATTATTATAAATAAAATTATAGTGTATGCAGAGCAAGACTGTTTATGAAAACAATATTTTTGCATTATCACATATCTGTACACAACTGTACTAGAATAGAGACCCGATAGTTACATATTCACACTAATAAAATGCTAAATTTTCCATGCCACCTACTGACTTGCCTGCTCCTGCAGCTCATAAAGAATTAACTTGGGTTAAGAAACTCATAATATTCAAGAGTGATTTTCCATCATTTCAGACCCTATCAATTACAGTAGAAACCCCAACATGCTGTTAGATCTACAAAAATATGTTAACACACTACATTCAGTACTATTGATGTTTTCCATTCATCATTAAATAAGTTATGAATGATGGTGGGGTATGGTCAAGAGCTGTTAGGGAAGCAACACTACCACAAAGTATTCATATTCAAAGCAGACTTCAAATTGATTGTAACAAGTGTGAAAAATACAAGAACATATCAGTCAACAAGCCAAGGGTAAAGACAGCATTCTACACCCCAAATGCTCCTTCAAAACAAGGCTAATCACACCGCTGCTAACACTTAACAACCAAACTATTTCAGACAGTGTCAGCTTCCCAGACAGTCAGTAATGCTGACTGACATGCAAAGTGATGGTGGAAATATCAAACAATAGTCTGATTTCTGAGGCCCTTACTCACACATTTAACTCAGCTGTTACTAGGGCAATATTTTTATTGAAGTCAATCCATTCTGACACCCCGCTCTGAATGCCTGTTGGACTTGGCAACAGTAATTCCTTCTGCTTCTTTTCATGTGTTATCCCTTCAGCCTTGATCCTTTCATCTGTGTCCCCTGCAGGAATGATGTGAAATCCCTACTCTATTTCCAATTATTGAGACATCTGGAAATGTCAGTGAAGAGTCCTGACAACCAAAATATAACAAAGGACCCTAAACATAAAATTCAATTTGACCTAATAATTTCAGAGAGATTATTATGATTATAATAATATTATCTCATAATCTACTGGTTCTCACTACCTGAAGTATGTTTAATTCACCTGAATGCAATCTCTTCCTTTGCAGACATTTTGGATTTGAGTAAAAAGAAAGATTTAAATAGTGATTTAATCTCAGGAACTTTTTTTGTTGCTGAAAACACTTCTACCACTTGAGAAACAAATAAATAAAAATGGCAGGTCTCTATCAAAATGCTTTGGCACAAATTTTGCATCAATTTGAAACTTCAGTCAGGTAAAGATGGGTTACAAAACTTATATGTACAGGCTGTAGAACTGTTTGGTTTACGGGATTTTATTTCTCAAAAAATAAAATATCTATGATTATTTTTAATCTCTTATATAAACAGTCAATGCAGCATAATTGAAAGAAACAAAGCAGGGAAATCAAGCTTAAATTTAGGATGACAAAAAAAAGCTGACACCAAACATTTTGGCACCATGGGTCATGGTGAAGGCTACAGTCCCAGCAATTCAGCAGAACATCTATGTTCTGTGTGCAAAAGGCAGGGATTGAGAACATTTTGTCCTGCCTCCGAGGCAAACTCTGTAAATCAGTGTACAAGCCAGATCAATTTCTATCAACAGAATAGAATATTCTGAGCGTTTAAAGCTTTTTGGTAGCCCACTGTAACTTCCTTTTCTCCAGCCCATGAGGTCTCAGTCTACCACCACATGCTGTAACATCAGTGCTCTGCCCCATCACTTGTCAGCCACAACCTTGTAGGCATTGAGGCACCCTGCCTAAATTCTCAGCAATCATCTCCTTTCAGGGTGAGTGATTTGAAGGCTCCTGGAAGGAGGGAGAAAAGCCTGTTTTATAAGCCTGTATCATGCTGTGTGACCAGCTCACAGCTTTGTGTCATGCAAACCCTAATCTCCTCACAACCTGTCTAGTTGCATCTCAGTCTGTTCTGAATATCGTCTCTCTGCTTAGGGATCTGGCTTTCTCATGAAATAATCATATCTCCTGTCACCTCAATACAGGTTATTTCCACTATGTGTTTATCATAGATGCATACTTCAAAATGTCAACTAAAAACAATGTGACAATATCAACAGAAGGTTTTGTTTTACCGAGTGCAAACAAACTAGCATGTTGAGTATTCCAGCAAAATGACACTGTCCTCTTTTCTAATCGTTAATCCTAACGTTTGCCTTTTCAATGTAGCGAGTTTCTTTCCCCCTGCTTGTCTTTTGAATCATAGTAACAGTATGTTTTTATAACTCGTGTAAGCTGAAAAGTTTCTTCTATGTCAAGTTTTTTTGTCATTGACTACTGTAAATATGTCTTCATCCACTGATAGTCACAAAACATTTTTTGTAAATATACTTGAATATACCTTCAAAAGCAATCATTCCCTCTTGCACAGAAATATAAAGGCCTTTCAAGTGTATTACAACCAAAAGCGTGCACATCCTTGGGCTCTATGTGTGGTTCCTTCTTTCCTTTTCACTTCCTTTTTATTTGAAAATTTTATTGATGTTTTTTCCCCCCTCATATCTAAAACCATACAAACAGAGGAAAAAAACATCTATTTGCAAGTGACAGAAAAGGTAAAGAGCAAGAAAAACCCTTAACAAAGTCTGAAAGCTGGAGGAAGGATCCTAGTGAGATGATGTGATACAACTCTCTGCATGTGAGGCAATAAAGAGAAAGCTTGCCTTATATTTATCCACTCTTATACGAGGAAGAGTAAGGGCAGCAAAACCAGGTCTTCCCAATAAGCAAAGGTGCAGAAATAAAGAGGGGAGAGCAAACCAAAGTAAGCATATTGCTAGGAGAAAGCTGCCCCCTGAAAAGAGCTCATCCTTTCCTCAAAATGGGAGGAAAGCAGGTGAAATATTGCCCTTAAGTCTGCTTTAGGAGGGGTGCAGCTGTACAGTGTTTATTCAGACATTTTGAATTATGCAGTGTTACCTTCAGTAAAGCATTATTGTGAACATGTTACAGCAAAAGTATCAACCTAACGCAACCATTCACAACCAGGCAGGCTGAGTACTTCATATATCACTCTATCTAGGGCTTTGCCTTTAAATCCTCTTATTTTACTACCTGAAAGGCACCTGCATATATCCTAGTAAAACTGGCTGCATCATTTATCAATAACAGCAGCAGCTGCTGCCACATCTTGCGGTTACTTGGAACTGTAACAATCCACTTGTAAGGGAATGGTATGAAAATCAGCAAAATTGTCTCAGATCTGCACAAATAACAAAGGCAGGGCACTGGTTTAGTGAGGCAAAGAGCATGCTCCAATATAGTAAATTAAAATGAATGTGACATTGATTTCACTTGTAGCTCTATTCTGTAATTAAAGCTATAACCAAAGTCTCTTATTAATTTTTTACTCAGGCAATGTGCCATTGCATTCAGAGGAATCTATCCAATGAAAGACAGAAAACCTGAGCAGCAGCCCAAAGACTTAACCCTACTTTCTCTATGTCTAATCACTCTCTTTTAGAAGGGCAATTGAAGCCAACTTGACATGTGAGGTGCTGAATACGTGCTCTGACCTAGTATGAGAATGAAATAAGACAACCTTCTCTGTTAGAAAATAAGAATCGTAAACAAGAAGCCATGATCTCATCTTGGCTTCTGCAGCGTGCCTCAGTTAAAAAAGAAATCTTTCTTCCATCTACAAAACAAGATGAATGAAGTCTACAAAGCATCATTCAGTCTGAAACTTACAGCTGTACAGCGTGAGGCCACCATTCCCTGTACACAGACCTTCCCATCCTCTCATTTTATTACACATCCGCTCCTTTTTTTCCCATCTTCCCCATCTGCATACCTGCAGTGCCCCTCAGTACTCTCCCCACCAGCCCTCACCATCCCCTCCCCTGCCTACCTACACATAAGCAGAGGTTTCCTCCACTGCTGAGAACTGGATTACTGCCCTTATTTATTTGGTTCCCTTTTTTACTAAGTGGCAGAGATGACCACACGGGTTTGTCTTCATCACATCATTGCTGCTGCCTTTTATAATTACAGGACACTGGTCTCTCTGTGTATTTTCAAACACAGTTTAAGGATTAATGTCGTTACATTTTCTTTTCTTCCAACAGAGTCAGACTGTTTTCTCAATAGTGTTATATTTTTACAATAACCACTGAAATTTCAGCTGTGGAAGGTACAGCACTGTCAGAAGCAATCATCAATTAGTAGTGTTGTTATACCGTGATATCAAAGTGTCTTTAAAATAATGATAAAATCACAATGTTTAAATATTTTTCTTCTTTTTTTTCCTAAACATTCAGGGTCATTTAACACGGTCTAAAAATAATCAACTAAGTCAGTTAGAAACAAGACAGTCTGAGAAGCTATACGCCTATACAACAAAATGCTAATGCCCTTTGAAACACAAAGGTAAGGGAGTTGTCTTCACTGTCTAGTGTTCTTTACATTTTCAGACCCAGGTCCAGTATTTATTTTTCAACTGAAAATCTGATTGCTATGCTAATGCTATTTAAAACTGAATGGAAAATATTGTATTCTTCACAAGAATTTGATTGATTCATTTCTTTGGCTAGAAAAAGAAATAATAGCCATTCTTATTCACACACAGTGTTGTATAGAAACCTCTGTGCAAATCACATTGGGCCTCTGTAATTTGTTATTAACTATTGGTTATAGCTGGGATAAATGCATGGGAACACTATGCAATTGTAAGCAATGTCACATTTGGATTTGGGACTCCTGTAGCACTATACAAATCACTACTCTTTCTCCAGTTTGCTCTTTTTCCTGCAAATCTTCACATTTACACCAAAGTGAAGTATTGTTCTCAGTCATGGAAGAGTCAAATTCATTCCTAGACTGAGAAAAAAATGAAAGGAAGAGAGCTCAAGAGAACTCACTATGCTCACTATGTAGCTGTATCAACATTGTACATAATGTTTAAAGTGGCATTTGAGGAATTAAATGCACTGAAAGATTCAAGAATTATTCAAGTTTTCAGTGACCTATAAGATGCCTGAGTCAACATCAACACTTTTGACAGAGAGGTCCAGCATGTTTTCCTGACTTTGACAAGCAGCATCCAAAAGGAGATGGTTATATATGATTCACCTCACTAATTCACATTTTCTCACACACTGCCTTCTGATCTTCCCTACTATGCTGATAAAATGCACAGCATGAAGCAGGACAATAAAAGCAATTTACTAATTCACAATTACAGATTACTTCAATTGAAAAGTTTAATAATTGTGTGTGATGCTCAGATATCACCTTCCTAGATGAAGTAGGAAAGCAGTTGAGATCTCATCCTATTACTCTCCTTCGATCATTATGTTTGCTGCATCTGGAAATCCGCAAAGTAATTTGCAAGATTTCTCTTCCAAGAACTGTTAAAATAAATGGAGTACTATTGTGGAAATCCAAAGCCATATTTGCTTTGCATGAAATAAGGGTCTGGAACAATAAGCTTTATTTGCATACTCAGGTATTATAAATATATGTTCATATAGCTTATATGTAGATAACAAGCTGAATACCCACTTGTGAGTTAAGCTTACATGCCCCAGTTACAGAAATTCTGCATTGAAATTAGGTACTTAATTGCACTCAAAGCTTTCATTTTCTGTTTGTAAATCTGATCTTTATTGAATTTTCCCTCGATAATAGATTCCCAAAGCACCTTCACCACTTTATTACAAGTGTTTTCTTCCCCTTCCCAATCTTTGACTTTAATCACGGCTTCCTTAAGGCAAATACATTGTCTGCTATCTCAAAGCATGTTGTGGCTCACCTGATCTTTCTATTTGCAAAAGCAGAAGAATCATTGAGTACATTTCCCAGTTGTCACTAGCAAAGAACAATTCCATCATGTGGAAGAAGTTAGAGCCTGCACTCATCACCTAGAAGAAGTCTATCTCTCTCTGGACTCATTAATTTACAGATGCATTCAGATTTGGGCCTTCAGAACTAAGAATACAAAACTGTCTTCTAAGTTTTTCCAGTTTATAATGTATGCTACAGTCCACTAGGAACAGATCTGAAATAATTATATTTCACTTCATCTCACGTCAGACAACAAATTAGCTTAGCACATTTTAATGGAGTGGTGCACAGTGTCTCTTTCACTTAATGAGACTACATTTTGATGAGAGACTCTAGTGGGTTAAGGAATCATAACCATAATGAAATCCAAGGTTTAGGGGTTTGGTTCATTAGGCAACAAGGATAGCTCTTCAGAATACTTGCTTCCAAAAAAGAAATGCAGATGCCAAGATTTTATATCCCTTTGGAGAGTTTTTCTGTGAACTGCCATTATCGAAGAAATGTACTTGGAGGGAGAGGAAAGGAAAGAGGGATTAAAGAATTCAGCTGTGCCACAACACATTTATCCATCAAAAGAACGTAAAAGTTGGTATTTCAGTCATGAAAAGAGAAAAATAGTTCATTAACCTGTTTTGATAATCTTACACTAGGATAAACAGACATTTCTATTTCCAGAATACCAATTCTCTTGCATACATCCAAGATGTGCATGCTGACAGTTATATTCATCCCTTTCCACCATGTATACAAAAAAATACAAACACAAGATATGGGCAACATGCTTATTGCCAACCTCAAACAGATGTTTTCCTAGAAGAAATTAGTACTGTGACTGCACTAGGAAAACAGAAAGAAAAACTGGACAAATCAGCAATTCTGCATCTCATGAACCTGAAGAAACTGCATTTCCACCTCACAATGAAAATATGATCAAGAAAAAGCTGAAGGGTACCTGTGGGACATTCAAAGTATTTTCATATCAAATCTCTTTACCATGGTTATTTGCATAAACTAGGAAACATCCTGGAAACAGAAGAGGAGAGAAAGGTTATGAAGTATCTTGCCTAGAGACTGACCCTCTGGGAAGGTAAACCAAAAAAATTGCATAATTTTAGGAAGGTTAAAACAAATCAGAAAAACAAAGGCAGGAACTTATTCTCCAGTGCTTTTGTATCCATGCTTTTCCTTAAAACATACACTTGTAGAGTAGAATCATAGAAGAGTTAGGGTTAGAAAGGACCTTAAGATCATCTAGTTCCAACCCCCTGTCACTAAACCATGTCACCCAAGGCTATGTCCAACACAGCCTTGAACACTGCCAGCAATGGAGCATTCACCGCTTCCCTGGCCAACACATTCCAGTGCCTCACCACCCTTACAGGAAAGAATTTCTTCCTCAGATCCAATATAAATATCCCTGGTTTAGTTTGAACCCGCTACCCCTTGTCCTCCCAGTACAGTCCCTCATAAAGAGTCCCCCCCCAGCATCCCTATAAGTCCCCTTCAGACCCTGGAGGGCTGCTAGGAGGTCTCCACGCAGTCTTCTCCAGGCTGAACAGCCCCAACTTTCTCAGCCTGTCTTGATACGGGAGGTGCTCCAGTCCCCTCATCATCCTCGTGGCCCTCCTCTGCACTTGTTCCAACAGTTCCATGTCCTTTT
>JASSUY010023558.1:0-10221 GCA_032466535.1 Forpus xanthops | reverse complement strand
ATTGTTTGTATGTATCTGTTGGCCTATATGGAATATGTAATTGCCAATCTATTCTTAAATCTTAATAAACAATACCCCAGTCCGTAGTTTCTCACACACTGTTCTCTATCTTAGACTTAAATTAAGCTAAAGGTATTTTAACCTTGTGTTTTCCAGACACTTGCTTTCTTCTATCACCTCCCCGTGGCAGGGGGTTGTAACTGGACGAGCTTTCAGGTCCCTTCCAACCCAACCCATGCCGTGGTTCTGTGATTCCAGCCCGCGATCGCTTTAGAGTGGCTTCAGACCCTACCAGCTCCCGGCACCGACGCACAGCTGCCGTCGCGCTTGGCCAGGAGCAGCCGTGCAAACGGCGTCTCCGCCAGGGAAGAGCCGCCCTCCCCTCCGCCCGCCGCTCCCCCTCCCAGCCCGCGGTGCAGCAGGGCACAGCCGCTGACCCATAGAGCCGCCTCCGACGAGCACGGCGCCGGCGAGCGCCCCGGCGGAGGCGCCGTAGATGCGCCGGGCGTCGCGGATGACGTGAGGCGCGCGCTCCTGCAGGCAGGTAGCGGCACCGATATGGTAGACACCCAGGAAGCCGCAGCCGGCGAACGAGACGCTCCAGCCGCCCTCGCGGTCCAACATCGTCACCGGCGGGAGAGGAGCGGCGGTGCGCCGCTAACACAAACCGAGCTCTCGCAGCACCGGCCGCTGCCAAAGGACTACGGCACGACCGGCGGAGCCGTCACTTCGCCTTACGCGGCGGCCGCGCCCAGCCCCGCCGGCCGGCGCAGCAGCCAATCGTGCGCTCCCGCTCGCTCCGCGCCCGGTGGCCCAAGACTCCCCAGCTAATCCAAGCGCAGATGCCGATGAGGCTCCGCCTCCCCCCGCTCTCTCCTCGGTCGCAGCGCCGCCGTGACCCTATTCTGCCTTCGGAATCCCCACGTCCTCTTCATTCCCCCCCCCCCCCCAATTCTCTCAGCCGCCTCCGCTTCTCTCAGGCACATCAATCGCCTCTCTCCTCTCAGCCGCCTCGCCCAAGGCAGCCCTGTCGGGCTCACAGACCCGCCAAGCCACAGCTTGACCCCGCTCCAGAACGAATCCGTCCCGCGGAGCTTCTCCGGCACCCCGCACCCACAGCCGTAGGCCGCCAAACACGGCCCAAACTGGGTTAGGGAATACGAGTCGGGCAGCCGGGTTGTAACACTGAAACCCGCTCGTTAGTCTTGAGATAAGAAAGAGCTGACTGCCGGTTGGTCACGGAGAGGCAGTGAGACATGGTCCAGCTCCCACAGTTCTTGCAGGCAGCGGGAGGTGCGGGTTTAGCACTTACTCTGATCATCGGAAGGCTCCAAGGGCTGTGTCATGCTAGCATGTATGATCATATGTATTTCCTGTAAAGCAAGAACTGGTTAATAATCCTGCAGTGATCGTGGAAAAAAAAAATTATAATGCTAGCCTGAAAAAGGGAAGGTTTCAGGATGATCTGCTTTTTTTTTTTTTTTCCTGAGTATCTCAAATCATTAATGTACACAATTCTGTGTTGATGTTCTATCAACATTTTACAGACTGAAGTACCAGAATAGCCAAATGCCATTTGAAGCCTAAAGCAGTGTCACCCGACAGGATTTCAACAGCACCCAGCTAATGGGTCCATCAAAACCAGGCACTGATCAAGTACTGATGGGCTTTTGGAGGTCTTATAATGGCATCTTTAAGCACCAGAAGACCTCCAGAAAATCTGAAGGACACTGACAGTGACTGGTACCAACTGATTAATATCACTTGCAATTGTCTTCACAGAACTGCTTCGTGGAGTGCCCCACCACAATGTCTAGCTTGGTTGCAAACTTGCCCATCCATTTATTAGTACAGCATGTGTGAGATTTGTATCGATACATAATATGCTTGTATGATGTCATGGTTTAAGCCCAGCCGGCAATCAAGAACCATGTAGCCGCTCTCTCACTGCTCCTTCCCACCCCCCCCCAGAGGGATGGGGAGGAGAATCAAACGAATGTAGCTCCCACAGGCTGAGATAAGAACAGGCCAGTAACTAAGGTGTAACACAAATCACTACTACCACCAATAATAACAATGAGAAGGAAAGCAACAAGGGATGAGAATACAACCACTCTCCACCTGCCAACCGATACCCAGCTCAACCCGAGCAGTGATCAGGCCCTTCTGGGTAACTACCCCCAGTTCATATCCTGGGCATGACGTGCTGTGGTATGGAATACCTCTTTGGTCTATTTGGGTCAGGTGTCCTGTCTCTGCTTCCTCCCGGCTTTCCCTCTTCCCTGGCAGGTCATGAGACTCAGAAAGTCCTTGGTCAGACTAAACATTACAGACCAGCAACTGAAAACACTGGTGTTATCAGCGCTGTTCTCAGGCTGACAGTCAAAACCACAACACTGCACCAGCTACTAAGAAGGAGAAAAATGTCTGCTGCTGCTGAACCCAGGATATATGATGAAGAAGGTGCTGTGTTGGTGTCAACGAGCCCTGATTCTTATCTACATCCATGTAGCTATACCACCACACCTTCAGCTCTGCATGTGATTTTCCTTTCCACTAGTTCAGGTATTTCTGTGGAGTGCTGCATTGCAGGTCAGAGAGGTGCCCTAAATATTTCTGTGCTCTAGTCCTCTGGAAGTCATAAACAAATCTGAACAAGTCCAGGTAGGATTTAGCTCCCTGTAACAATTTCTGATTTCCTCTAAAAGTTGCAAGAGGAACTGATGTGACCCTTCTCCATCACCACAAATCAAAGAGTTTCTGTTACGCTCTTCCTGTACTGCTGGTGGTTGTTGAGTGTCTCAGAAGGGAATTCACAACAATTACCTTGCCCAGTGGGGACCTCCCTAGAGCTGGACTATGAAAAAAAAAAGCCAACACAGAGAACAGCATGTCTGAAATCCCCTAGAATTGAAGTGCCTCACTCTGCAGTTGAAGTGCAGAAAACCTTTTTAGCTACTTGGATGCACCATCATATCCTGGCAATGAGACTTAAAAACATCTCAAAAGAGTCCAAGAGGAGCTCATACTTTCCAAATACACCTAGGAGAGGTTGTGTTGTGCAACTTTTTTTTTGCCACATTGCCAGGAAGATAGAGCAGGATTTGATTTGAAGCTGTACTAAACAATCACTGGATAGTTTTACCAGGGAGCAAGCCTCTAACTGAGCACCACAAGCACTGAGCCATACTTCCAGTTTTCCACATCTAACTTAGATCTCTAGCCACCTTTTGTCTTTTTGGGCCATGAATCTTCATCCATTCAGCATCTCATTTCAATGAGCAGAGCAGAGAGTGTCCTAATCCAAATCCTGCCTTGCCACTTGGGTGTTTTTCTTTTTTTAAGAAAGAGGAAGATGTGAGACTTGAATCGATTTCAGTTCACAGGGAAGGAAGGAGCTGAAAAGGGAGATGAAACCATATCCCATGCTTCCTGGAAGAGTCCTATTTCATTTGAAAGGTGACTGTGACCCCTGTCTTTTCTCATACTCTTCGAAAGGGCCTGCTCTCATGCTATTTACTCAGAGCTTAAGTGCAGGAGAGTAAGACATGCATTTCTTAATACATATATTTGAAAAGGAGACACAGATATTCAGAAAGGGACATTTCTCAACACCTCCAGGGTTTTGTCAGGGAGAGCAACTAAATGGCAGGGAGCAGGGGATTTTCAGAGCATCATCTCATCAATAAGTTTTTCAGGGCTAATTTCAATTTTGCCAGTTGAGATCAACTCCATTTAAAAATATTTTGTATCCCTAAACTGTCACTAGGAGGCTGTTCCTGTGCTTTATTTCTTTAACTGTTTGGAGGAGTCTTTCTTACAACTCAAAATGATACATGGCCAGTTCACAACTATCTGCCCTTTGCACTTTGTCCTTTTACACTAGTATCTCCTGTATGTCTCCCTGACTCTGAATGATAAGCCTTATTCCTGCCAGCCCCCATTCTGTGGTGCCTGGGGAGCTGAGCCCCTCTAGCTTCCACTTGTGGGAAAGCTGCTGCAAATGCTCCCTGACCAATACTGCAGTCAGTCCTTCAAATGGAGTTTCACTAGACTCTTACACAGTCTTTGCAGGGAAATATGAATCACTGATTCTGATTACTAATATTAGAATCAGCTGATAAATCCAGTTCCTTCTCCTCTCAGCTTAGATTTTTTTTTCACGTGTTGCAATTTCCCAGTACACAGCACCAAATTTGACCCCCACACTGGACTCCCCTTGCATATGCCTACTCTTTTTCAGTACCTGTTTTTGATATACTTGGGCTGCTCCCTAACAGATCTTGCTATTTCTTCACTATGTCATCTCCAGCTTAGCAAATAGTTTCTGATGCAAGAAAAGCAAATCAGCTGAGGTGCACATAGGCAGGATGGATCCCATTTCCCTCCCCAGAAAAAGCATCTGTCTCATCAAAAAGGTAGATTGGTTTGAAAAACTGAACCTTTGGCTAATCACTGTCTATTTCATCTCCCTTTTATCTTCAGGTCTATAAAGATAATTGTCCTTCCTCCCAAAACTTGTTCTAATACCTTATTTCCTTCTTTTTTTTTTTTTTTTCCTTCACATTTTTCAGTTTATTCATTTAATTCCAATTACAGGTTAAGATGCCCTGCATGTAGCTGTTTAGGATAAAGATCATGGAGCTACATCTAAAATCTGGGACATCTGAGAAAGCTGATACAACCCCATCATAAGCAATACCAACTAACCCTACTGTGGTTATACAATACACAGTTTGAAGATTGTCCTGTTTATCTTAAGTATCACTCTATATATTATGCTGCAATCTGTGTTGTAGACATATCCTAAACCCTTTACTGAATCTAGTCTGTAATCATTTTGCTGTAACTCCAGGAATATGAAGTAAGGCCTGAAAGGCCGCATGATGAAAATAAAATACAGCTTTATGGGGATAAAATACCAGGATAGAATACCAGGAAACCTGTATGCGGCTTACAACCTTCTGTAACTAGACATCAACCCGACACCATTTATGTGCTATAACAGAAATAAAATAAACATGACAAATTCAAGTTTTGCCATCTATCCTATCATATAACTACCAAGATCTTATCTCTTAATCCTTTCCATTTAGACACTGTGATAATTATTACATAATCATGACATTTTCCTTAAACACAGATTAAATCAAATCTATTGTAAAAGAAAAGACAAACTGATTGTGTGCTTAAAGTGCCTTCAATTCCTTAGAAGAAAGGTACAATTTAAGTACTAGGCTAGCAGAAGGCATATAATTTATAAGAAAAGGAACCACAGAGGATAGATCACCAGTGGGAAGTAATGAGAGCTCTCCTGGACAGGGGGCAAGTCATCAGGTCTGAGATCTTGGCCAGTCTTCAAACTCTGATGAGAATTTCTGTCACCAGAAAGAAAGGGATATGCTCTCCAAGAGATAATTGCTGAGCCCTGCTTGGAAACGGCAGATGTTTTCTCTGATCTTTTTGACTTTTAGGGATTCATTAGTAATCATTGATCTCTCACTTTACATAGAGCATTTTGGAAGAAATGGATTTGTCCTCAGACATTTTCATGAGGAGGTGGAAAGGGACACCTACAAGTAGTAAAGTTGGCCCACTATTACTTAGCAAGGTCAGCTTCAAAGTTGGGGTAAAAGACTGATTTACTGAGTGCTAAGCCAGATCAATAGCCTTACACTTCTCCAAAAGGTTGACAAAGTACCTACTAGAACTTCTGGAGTCCAGGAAAATTGCCTTAACTTGCTAGTACAGTCTGTTGAGTACTTGTATGACATTATTCTGTCCTTATTAAATTATAATCTACCTAATCTAAACCCATCAAGGCTTTGTCTCTGCCTAACACCCTTCTGGGAGTGCTCTACTGTGAAAACCTTCTGAAGAAACACAAAGCCTTTGATGGCACAGTTTAGGTGCCTTTGATGAATAATGTAGCCTTGTCTCATGATAGAAAGCATTTTTCTCCTCTTCCTAAAAGAATCTAAAGAGAAAAACAAAGGGTTTGCAACATTCCCTTTGAGATCTCTTACATAGGATGTTGCAAGTTTACCCCTCTTGTTTCAATGCACGCAGGAGAGAAAGAGTATGAGCTATACTTCATTATTCAGGTAACTCCTGTTTATGTTTCCCTGAAGATGCAAGTTTTGTCACAGAAATTATTATCAATAACAGAGATTAATTTTACCCCTTTTGCATGATCATCCTGTACAATCATCCTACTTGGGCAGACCATAAGGAGAATCCTATTGGATCGGTGGCTAGACTGTTAAACAGCCTTTACTGTTTAAAACACAAAAAGAGCACCAGGACAGGAGTGGAGAGTGTTGAGTTACAGAGGGAGGTAAGATGAGGACAAATACTAATCATAACCTGCACAAGGAATCACATTACATTCCTTGGGCCAAGCCACCACATGCACAATGCACCACTCTTCAGCTTCTGCTGCATGGCTGCACACCGGGGAGCAGAGATGAAGAAAGGGTATTTGAATTTGCCTGACCAAAATACGTTTCCACAGTTTTTAATTTGTTTGCAGCACCAACTGAAATACCTTCACTACACCCCCACTAACCTTCACAGAGAAACTATACTGGGCACAAGCACCATTCTTGTTCCGTTACTGGCTTCCAGTTGTGTTTAAATCAGTGATACCAACCAGCAAAGACACAGGCACTTTGTGGGGACTTTTTTCTCTATGCATATGCTATCATGGCCCATTAAGCTTGCAATGGTCTGGAGTTAATTACTCTCAGGTTTCTTTGGCAAGTCGTGGAAAGTAAGTCTTTTCAGTGAAAGCTACTGACCTTCTTTTCTCTTTGGCTTGATCTTCTAGCATTTGAGTGAGATTTTGGGGTTTCAGTTAACAGTCTGGTGATTATGTTTGTGATTATGGTACTGTATAATGAGGCTGTTGAAATTTAAGAGTATGCTCTCAAAAGTTGGTTTGTACACATCTATTATCAACAGTTTAAGCAATTTTTGTACAGCTTCCAAGTTCACATCATAATCCTAATGATGGTTTTGAACTAAGCTAAGAGGTCTGTTCTCTGAGTTTTAGTTGTGAATGTGGACTGATGGGCTCGGGTTTAGGCAAAGGGAAATGAGCTACGGAAATCTGTATGAAAGGAGCAGTACACGCTCTAAAACCAGACAGACAATCAACCTGCAGAGTTTTCTGTAGGCTTCTGCCATAAACATTTTTAAAGAAAAAAAAAATAATCAAGCATCCACTGCTAGGATCCAGCACTCATTGTAGAGTCAGACCTTCATTTTTCTCTGTCATGTGGGTGAAGCATGGGGGTAGTAGGATTAGCTTTTGAAAAAAACTGTTTAATGGACCTTATTTCAAGTGGTGCACTCTTAGAAGACTGGAGACTTAATTTTGGGAGCAATATTGGGAGCACTTTCTCTAGTGACTTTGGCTGGTATACTGTAAAGTATTTTTTTTAGCTGTTGCTGAATCTCAAAATATATGGAAGGTTGTTATATCTAGGTGCATCCCATGTCCTAAAAATTCTGGTTATTGAAACGCTAGTTCTGCTGCCAACCCCTACTTACTCTAAATGATGTGGGAGGGAGAAATGTGGTGAGCCAAATCTAGAAAAGATAATACAACACATGTTAAGTAATAAAACATGTTAAGTGCATTTGCCTTTGACCAACTTTCAACTTGTTTGTGAACAGGTCTTTTTCAAGAACACAACATGTTTTAAATGACAGCATATAGAGAAGAGCACAGTGCAAGGTGCACAGGTTGCGTATCATTTACCTGGCATCACTGCACTACTGGCAGGGGTATAGTTAATCCACAGTGCATGTAATCCAGCCACCAATAACCAAGAGCTACCTGTCTCATGCTAAAGAAAAAAAAGCAGCAACTGAGTACTGTGACTAGTCTGGCTTTGTCAATTTATTTCTAAAAGCAGGAAAAATCCTCCAGCACTTATGCTTAGCACATTTTCATATTGAAGGGTTGCTAGAAACCAGTGTAACTGGTTCTGGTAGGAGAAACAATGAATTTTCATATCTTGAATTCCTTGGTGTGATCTGTTTTTTTCATTCTCAAACAGACAAATCTTAAGAGTTACAATTTGCTTCTCCAGTCTAGTATCACAACCATTGCCTTTACTCTTCATAATTTCAAAACTATTGCATGGAACAATTAACTTAATACTATTTCATATGAAAATGGTCCTTTTTCAATATATTTTCACATTATTTCTGTTTTGTAACTTTGTGGCCTGATATGTATGTGGCAACAGCTTATTGCAAAAGATCCCACAAAGCTTTATATATTGCACAAACAAGATATAGCAATGAACATGTCCATTGCTAACTTGCAATGTCCCTCTGGATGGCATTTTCTCCCTCCAATCTATCAACTGAACCACAGCTTGGTGTCATCAGCAAACTTGCTGAGGGAGCACTCAATCCCACTGTCCATGTCACCGACAAAGAAGTTGAACAAGACTGGTCCCAACACCAAACCCTGAGGGACACCACTCGTTACTGGTCTCCAGCTTGTCATTGAGCCATTGAGCACAACTCTTTGCGTGCGGCCATCCAGCCAGTTCTTTATCCCCCAAGTTTTCCACCTAACAAATTGATGTCTCTCCAACTTAGAGACAAGGATGTCATGTGAGACAGTGTCAAACGCTTTGCACAAGTCCAGGTAGATAACATCAGCTGCTCTACTCCTGTCCATCAGTTCCATAGCCCCATCACAGAAGGCCCCCAAATGGATCTGGCAGGATTTCCCCTTAGTGAAGCCATGCTGGCTGTCACCAAGCACCTTGTTATTTTTCATGTGGCTCAGCATGCCTTCCAGGAGAATCTGCTCCAAGATTTTGCCAGGCACAGCGGTGAGGCTGACTGGTCTGTAATTCCCCGGCTCATCCATTTTCCCCTTCTTGAAAATGGGGGTTATATTTTCCTTTTTTCCAGTCTTTGGGGATTTCACCTGACTGCCATGATTTTTCAAATATGATGGACAGTGGCTTAGCTTGTCTTACAGCACCTTGGTACATAAACCAGGAAATATGCATGAAGATTATTTTATATGCACTAGTTTACAGAGGTTCCCATTCTGCAGAGAAACTGTGGACACAGAAACAGTCCTTCATTCAGCAACCCTGAGAGGTAGAAGCTTATGAGAGCAGTGTGGAACTAACATTTCTAATAAAAGAAAGTAAAGCTTGTGTAAGTAAAAAGCAGAACACAGCTAAAGAAGAAAGATTGAAACCACCAGAGCTGGCTACAGCTTCATTCATGGGCCAGCCAGCTGTGTTACAAGAGTTGTTGTACATGACCTTCCTCAGCCTGGAGGAGTCTCCTCCAGAAGTTATTATTAGGAGTTAGTGTAATGAGGAGGACTTTGGGAAGGCTCTTTGTCCTATAGCTCTGCTTTAGCAGGAATAGAGGGCTTTTTATTTATAGAGGACGAATGTTATTTAAGGTCAGTGAGGAAGGCATCTAAGCTATGCATCTCTCATTGGCCTAAAGTAAACATCCATCCTCATCACACTTCTGTTCATTATTTGAGGCAACTAACTATGCAAGAATTCACCATTCTTCCCAAGTTTTTCATAGGATATTTAGGTACAGCCTTAACTCTTGGCTGTCAGTTTTATCCCAGAGGATTAAGGGTTTCAAAACAGCTGATGAAATGGCAAATATAATGATGCCTAATTCCTTCTGTTGGTCTAATTACCATTTTATTTTCATCTATATGACACTAGATGCAACGTAATTGTTAGTAGGCAAATAATCTATGCAGCAGAAAACCAGAACCTGTTAAGCTCCCAACTTAACCAGGAATAATACAGAAGTTCACAATCCACAAGAATATTACTCTAGACTTTCAGTTGTTTAAATGCCATTATAAATCAACAACTCCCTATCCATTGGTATTAGGATTTAAAAATAAATGCCAGGTCCATATCTTGAATTGTATCCCAGGCAAAACGATAGGTTGGGCAGAGATGAGATTCAGAGCAGCCCTGAGGAGAAGGACGTGGGGGTGTTGGTCGATGAAAAAATGAATATGAGCCAGCAGTGTGCTCTTGCAGCCCAGAAAGCCAACCATATCCTGGGCTGCACCAAAAGGAGTGTGACCAGCAGGTCGAGGATCCTGCCCCTCTACGCTGCCCTTGTGAGACCTCACTTGGAGTATTGTGTGCAGTTCTGGTGTCCTCAACATAAAAAGGACATGGAGCTGTTGGAACA
>JASSUY010023555.1:10839-21934 GCA_032466535.1 Forpus xanthops | reverse complement strand
TATCTGCATTTGTTCACTGAGCATGCAGTTACCAGTTCAGTGTTTTAAGCTGGTAACAGGCAGTCTGCCTACACTGTTTTTGGTTTTCACATTGAACTAGGTACTTGCTGTGAAGACATTTGAAGAGAGAGTTCTTTAATAGTAGTAATTAAAAATATCTCAACATCAAAGAAGTTGTAATTGCTACCATGAAAATAAATACTAAATTGTTTGTAAATGTAAAAACAATTTCATGCAACACTATGATCAAAACCTCATCAATGGATATAAGAAATAAAATATAATGAAAATGGTAAACAACTGTGTTTATAAAAATCAAGATGAAAATGAAAAGTTAATATAAACAGCAGTGCGTGAAGAATGGCTCTGAAAATGATTACAGTAGCTGTTTTTCATACTTTGAAGTAGTAACATCCTGGGTAGTTCGCTACTGTTGTTCATAAAAAAAAAAGAAAAAAAGATACAGCACAAAATTATTAGCAACCCCCTTCTCAGAAACAAACAAAAAAAACCAAAACAAAACAAACAAACAAAAAAAAAAAAAAACAACCAAAAAAACCATTCAAAATATGTTTCAGAATTAGTACAGTATATCTCTGGTCCAATTTTATCATCAGTATAGCTCATAAATTTCTAGGCTAACCTTGAACATTGCCAGCACCAAGACCACTGTCCTTGAGGCTGACTAGTTGCTAATGTAACAATCTGGCAGCACTTCCCAAATGAACTGTTGAATTTGTACGTTTGCAGCTACAGAAGCCTGACAAAAAATAAAGCTTTATGTGTGGACACGTTTGCTTCCCCGTATGCCTATGTGTGTAATGTATGTTTTATTCTGATAGCTTTCAAGTAAAAGAGCAATAAAAATTTTAAGCAGCTTCACTTTCTGATAGCTGCTACTTTGGGGCTCATTCCAATGCTCATTGAAAGTCAATAACAAAGATCTTGTTACCTTTAATCATGCAGAATCAGGGCCTTATATGACATGGTCAATCCTGCTGAGTGTTTCTTCAATAAATACTCACTTAAGATAGACTGTGATTATGCTTTTGACTACACTAACTCATTTCTGTATTAGTTCTTCATAAATATTCTTGTTCAGCCATATCTGTAACTGGGGATGCCTGTGGAACCAAAAGTAGTTGGGTAAACATTAGGATAGAGTCCTGAAAATGGGGTTTTTATTTAGGAATTTGCATTAAAAAAGAAATCTGTTGCAGAGATACTACCTTGCAAATCAAAAGCTGTAAGTAGGTCATGCAATTAATGGGTTCTGTGATAACCAGAAAAGTCTGAAGTTTAACCCCCAAATACTTCCAAATAATTAACTTCTCACATGCAGGCCACAGATCTCTCAATATTGTCTGGAGCAAAATTTATTGTTAGGCTATTTGCTTACTTGTACTGCCCTGCCATTTACGACAAACAGAAAAAAATAAATTTAACTTTCTAAAGATGGCATCTTTACTTTGTAACTGTAAACATGTTTTTTTGGGGTACAGCTTTGTCCTTGGAGGTGCAGATCATGCTTTCTCTTAGTACAACCTGCTATATTTTACTCATTATGATGTTACTCTTCTTAAAATGGCTAAATTATTCAGTCCAAAATGCCTTTACAGGAAATCTACATATGTCACATACATTATTTCAGAAAGAAATAGGTAAGAAAAGAAAATCCTCTGCAGAATTGCTGCAAAAACCATTTTTGTTCTTAGCTTTGTTGTTTTTTTAACTCTACTGCATTGTGGCAGTAGAACTGAATGCATATAAGAAAAACAGCCCAATCCCAGACACCAATTTTGTGGGATTTACTTTAAGAATTGAATCTCCAGGTGGAATTTTTTTCAAAGAGATTTGCAAGTCAGATTATTTGAAAAATCCAGACAGTTTTTTTGTTGTTGTTGTTTTTCCTAAGCAGAAGGGCATTTCAGCTTTATCTCCTCTACATTTTTTGCAGAAGCTAGTGATAAAAGGCCTCTTGCTTTGGGACTGTTTGTGCAGATGTGACATTATCTCCATTTCTGCCGTCTCTGTGGTGCTGTCTCTCTAGGTTCTAGCAAAGTGCCTTCGAGGTCTAGGGACATCTTGTCCTTTTGATAACATGTTTTCTCGTTTTCCTTCTTTTCCTTCTCTGCCTTGGCAGAATCTGCCATACAAATACATTACTGCATAAATGGAGGGCATCTTTTGAAATCTGTGCCAATATCTGTACCTTTCATAATTAACTTACAGAAATAATGCTTTCTGGAGGAGAACATCTTTTCACCCTACATTGATAACATTTTATGCTTTAATCAGAACCAACAAAACCTTATATAGGGGATTATTCTAAACCATTACCAGTGTTTGATCATTTCTTCAAGGTGATTCTCTACATGATTGTGCGTATGCAGCTGTTTCATCTGAAGGGTCCATTAAAATCTTTGCTCATTTTTCATCTCTGGGACAGGATGAAATTTTATTCTGGTCCGCTGATCTGGCAAAGCTGGGAGGAAGGTGTGCTTTTAAGTTACTTTCACCAGTAATAGCACTGAGCTCGGAAAGTATAGAAAAGACATTGTCTTCATTTTGTCTAAGTCATCTCCATCATGCAAGTTGATAGCCACTTTTCTTTGTAGCTTTCTATCTGTACTAAACACTATTTCCTGGGGTGTGAAAAGCCAGGCTTTTCCATCTGCTGTTGTCAGTAGGCCTACTCCCACTTCCCTTTGCCCCACTCATTTATTTATCTGTTTTAATGTAAGACCATAATGTTTCCCTCTAGAAATAATGTGGAAACTTCTGTCTGATCCCACACACTTTTTTTTTGTAATTTTGTTACAGTATTCTCCAGCCAATAATTCATGCAAAGATATAACGTTCAAATTTGTTTGGTTCCTATAGAATAAAAAACAATTCTACTCTCAATTAAGAGTGAGATTAGGACTATTATAAGGCTCTGTGCCAGGAAAAGTTGTTAAGTTTTTCAGCAGGGATAAACAAGCACTGAAAATATCTACCTCAGTTGGCTGGGTCCTATGAAAGCCTGTAAGATACAGGTGAGACAAATCCCTCTTGGGAGCAGTTGTTCCCACTTTCCTGCACAGGGGTGGACCAAATGACGTCTCAAGGTTCCTAACAGCTCTAGGCTCTGTTTATTTGGTGATGATGACTGTATTTACATAAATCAACTTTTGGACTTGTTTATAGGTAAAAGCAACGCACACTGAGATAACACAAGCACAGACTTCTGAGCTTCCCTTTCCGAACCAGAGCTAAGACTGGAGATAAAGTTCTTTCCCTTTTTAGCTTCCTGGGATGACCTTTCTTCTCCCCATCCACACTTACTACCTTTACTAGCTATGCAGAGGATAGAATGCCCTCTTTCCCTCCTTCTTATGTACTTGTTCCTTCATGGGCCACTGGCACGTGTGAGCTTGTCCAGTTCTGGCCTGAGAGTAAACAGTTTACTGCTGCACCTGCCCTGCTCATTCCAGCCTCCTTTGTAGTCCTCAGCTTCAGAGGCTTTTGATCTGCTTCAGAAGAGGGAGTGGGTTCTACCTGGACTGCTGCTTCCTGTGGCTTCTGTGCTCCCCTTCTGTGCTGGTTTATATACAAATCCCATTTGAACTGTTGCTTATTCTACCCAGAGTACCTAGAGAAAACAGTCATCTTAGTATAAAAACAAGTTGGCAAGTATCCTAAAATACAGATGAATTATAAAAACATGGTCTTGCTCAGTCACCAGGTGTTGAAATGTGTCCTGTGTTTGTTTTGTTTGGTTTTTTTCCCTGAACATTTTTAAGTGCTAAGATCTCTGTGATCATCACTTAGACTTTCTTTGCACCTCCCAGACACACTGTGTTAGTGATAGCTGTTAGTGTAGCAGTGGCTCACACAAGGTCCAGAAATTCTCAGGCTTAAAATAGTATCCTAGCTGCTATAGTGATCCCTTTCTGAGCAAAGTACAACTTCACTTTGCTTATCTAAATTAGTCTGCATGCTTATGATATAGGCCTAATTGATAGAATCTGCACTTATGAAACAGTCTTACGAAACTAGTCTGGATACAGGAAGTCTCCTAAATTATATTTGCTTTTGGGTTCTTCATGATATAGTACCTCCATTTTTTAAGGCAATTTAGTGGTAGTATCTTAAATTTTAGTGTTTAAATTAATCCACTGAGGAAATCCAGAGCCAAATTGTTAGTGCAGTAAATACTGAAAGCAGATGATTTTACTCTCTGAATCTATTCCTACAGTGCTACAGAAAGAGTCCTCCTTTGGTTATTAAAGAATTTAGGGCACGTATGGATGTCAGCAGGAGTCCACTGAAAAAATTCCATTTACTTCAATTGGATTAGTATCAGTTTCTGATGAAATAATTGTAGGAAATCACTGTGCAGGAACTGCTGCTGAAATGTGTAACTCATAGAAATATCAGACTGAAAGAAATAAGTATCAAGGCTGGTTTCTTCTTGTCAGAGACAGACAAGTTAGGTACCTTCCACAAGCTAATTGAGAACTACTTTTATATATAATACATTCAATGTAAAAAGCAGTTCCTATATCATTAGCATAATTTCATATGTGGTGGCTTGGGGAAGGGGAAGTGATCAAAACTCCCAAGAGACAAGTCATCATATTTCTTCTCTCTGCCATTCCTTGATGTTTGCCTGCCTCTGGACAGATTTTTCCATCTCCACGTTAAATCTGGTGGAACAAGGCCTCCAAGGAGAGGCCTTTCCCCAGTTTCACAGAACAGATTCTGTCATGCTGAAGTATCTTCGCTGGCTCAGAGAAAATAGTGCCTGTATGCTGAAGCATCACTTTAGTTGAAGGTCTTCTTATGTTCTGCTGAATCAATAAGGAAATTTTGAAGTTTCTTGTAAAGCTTCTTCTTGGAAATACCCAAACCTTTCAGAAGTTTTTTGGTCTGGTTTCTTTTTTTTTTTCTCAGATGTCTCAAAGGGCTGCTGTGTTCACTGCTTGCTGAAATTTTACAGTGGCCCCCAATATCAGCTGCCCATGCGGCAAAATTAGTGAACCTTCCCTCTTGTGGTAAAGGTCATGTAGTTCCAATCCTCTGCCACGGGCAGGGATATCTCCTACTAGACCAGATTGCTCAAAGCCCCATCCAGCCTGGCCTTGAACACTTCCAGGGATGGTGCCTCCACAACTTCTCTGGGCAACCTGGTCTAGTGCCTCACTACCCTCTCAGAAAAGGATTTCTTCCGTATATCTAGTCTAAATCTGCCCTCTTTCAGTTTAAAGCCATTCCCCTTTGTCTTGTCACTACATACCCTTGTGAAAAGTATCTTTATTGTTTTTTTGTAGGTCCCCTTTAGGTACTGGAAGGTGGCTGTAAGGTCTCTGTGGAGCTTTCTCTTCTCCAGGCTGAAAAAGCCAAACTCTCTCAGACTTCATAGTAGATGTGCTCTAGCCCTCTGAGCATCTTTGTAGCCCTCCTCTGGCCTTGCTCCAACAGGTTCACATCCTTCTTATGCTGGGGCCCACAGAGCTGAATGCAGTACTGCAGGTGGGGTCACATGAGAGCAGAGTAGAGGGGAAGAATCACTATTTTCAGGGTTATGATTGAACTTCATTAAGAAGTCAGGTTTCTTCAGGCTGAGTTCTGTACTAAAAGCAAGGTTTAATCAGTAATATAGTTCTACTCAGGCCTGATTGATTGATTCAGCCTTTTGTTTACTCCTGAGATGGAGGAAGGAAATAAAAAATGATCCCTGAAATAAGCAGTGTATGCTCCTTTAACGTAAATGGCTGTTATCTCTCTTTTGGGCTAAGCCCCAAGTGCTTAGCTATACCATGGTTTATTTTTATTATTTTACTGCACACTATTTTGTCTCCTAAGACGGACTCTCATTTCCCCACAACATCTTAGTGATCATTCACTTAATATTTTATAATCTCAATTCCTGTATATTGAATAGTTGAAAACTGAATGGCACGTTCTATTTTAAGTGAGTTTTCTTCTGGGTCATGGACAGTGACCTGATCATTATAAACAAAATCTGAGCAACAAGGTTTTGCACAGTTTCTACACAGCAAGACTCTCAAAACTCAAGCAGGTGAAGTATCAACCCAGCTGTGGATGCAGCTTCCTGTACAAGACAGAAATCTAAGATTAACTTGACTTTTTCTGCATGTAACTGAATTCAGCTATGCTTATGCAGCCAATTTTTATCCTGAAATGTATACATAAATACAATACAGGGAAAAAGACCCTTTTGAAGATATGCATAAATTGGTAAGGGCACCCTGAAGATGATACTCGCATTATATAAAGGCTAACTGCTAGTTTCCATAACTTTGTATAAAAAGAAATTTTAATGATTATATTTTGGTTTAGGCTTTAAAATGCAGCCATTAGAAAATGGCATTGCAAATAGAAATAAGTGTCAGTGAAGTCTACATTAAAAATGTCAGCTGTATGAATCAACATGTCTGCTTAATTGGGTTTTCTTTCAAATAAGAGAGTAATGGTTAAACAAAATATCTTTCAGCAGCACAGACCATTGACAAATCACTACTCATTTTAATAAGGGACTATTCTCAGAAAGAGCCTAAATAAGAAATAAGTTAACCATGAAAATGCTGTATTTCAGAAGGCAAAACTGGGACTTATTTTACTATTGTTCTCCTTTCTGTTTAGGATGTATAGAGTTCTGCATCTTGGGAAGAGAAAATATAGCATTTTGTTTATCTTAACTACAGAAATGCCTCATTTCTACCCTCCCCTCCCCCCAGAATGTTGTGATTATGCCCATGTTTGCCCATGTTTGCACAGTGGATAAGTTCTCTGATTTTCTAATGCTTCTCTGACAACAAGGAAAATTCAATAAAATTCCCAAGTGCCAACAGACACATTTGTTTATTTGCATTGCCTACACCAGAGCAAATTGTGGCTGAATGTAGCAGGCTGGCATGGAGCCTTGGGCAGGCCCAGGTTCCTCCTAAAGAGGTTGCTAATATCCTTGAAGTAAAACACTTATTCAAAATGTCTTTATGGGGATGAGAAATAAGAATTTCTTTTGGAAAGGTAAGCTTATTTTCTAATCATTTGCTGAAGTATAACTGCTTCCTAAATCTCTCTTGTTAATTGACAAAGCTGGATTTGAGGACAAAAGTTAGTGTTTTAAGTCAGGGATATTTTCTGTCATCTTATTTCTGACTATTCATAGAACCTGCAGACATGTTTTTCATATGCAAAAGTTATTCTTTAATAATTTTCTCTTGTATGATACTTTTCTGCAATTTCAAATGTCAGCTACGGATCATCAGATTCATTTCTATATTGAATTTTAACGTCTAACTGTTCCTTCTCTTTCTAATTATAGTCTGCTATCTTCAGCACAAAGCCTACAGATACAAGGTATACGCAAATCCTACTTTTTAATGTTTGCATTCATAGTGTCCTATAGCGTTAAAAAATTCTACATGACTTTAAAAGTACATCTTACATGATCACAGAGTATGTGAAGTTGTTTTGGGGACATTGTTAAGCCTTCCTTTTTTAGAAGCAAATACCATACTCCCCACCAAAAAAAAAAAAAAATAGAGGCTTATTGTTTCAAATTAAGATGCAGTGTGTACATGTGTATACATACATACATACATATGTGTACACACAGGTACTTCCTCTTGTTGGAGCATATTCAGCACCTTTTCAGTTTCTCCTAACTGTGCAAATTTACTTGGTGGGTTGGCATTTTCCTTGTTGGTTGCTAAATACTACTTTTATATACATATATTTCAGCCAATTTCACGTGTTTTTCATTAATTAGATGAATAAAAAATAACTCTTTAGAAAAAAAATGACAGCTAGAAATAGATTCAAGATTATTTACTAAGCTTTAACATTTTCATGTTTTCAATTAGGCATATGAAATGTAAGGAGATGTCAGTTTCCTGTATTCTTGAAATTATCTGGCCCAATATGGCCAAATTACATGTATAAAATCTGGAGTTTTGCATACATGTCAGAGCATATTGATAGCTCTGGGGACTGCCTTTGCTGATCATGCTCTGTCCCTCTGTACTTGCAGTGCTGACCAGCTTGTGTGTAATTAACCCACTGAGTAGCACAGCAAGCACTGTCTTCTCATAACTCCTAGGTCTGACTAGATAGCACATATGCTGTCCCCATGTACTAAATCAAACTTTTCTTGTAATTGCTGTCCCCAGCTGCTCTTGAATACGCCTTATATGCTTTCAGCAACACCCATGCTGGTAATCAAGCTGTGTGGATTTGAGGTTGGCATGTCTAATTTGATTGTAGAGTGGAATGGAGCCAGATCAAGGACAATGAAGGAATATTTTGGAATAATATTGGTGACACTTGACCTGAGGGACAGGCAGGAGGGAGAAGAAATAGTAATTAACTTGACAAGTGAGTTTGGCAAATTTGAGCTGAAATTGCAGGAGTAATAGGCAAGGAAGTAGAACTTTTTGTGTGTTAGAGGAGCTTGGGATGTGGTAAGCAGTACACCATGGCTAACTACAAAAACTAGGAGCCAGTGGCATGTAGTGGGAACACACACATTGAACATGACAGTGAGAGGCAACTTTAACTTGGTAAGTACTGTGTAAATGCTACAGATGAAAGTAATAAACAAATTAAAACAGACATGAGCTTCAGAGAAAGACTGTGATAAGAAGCTGTAAAAAAACAAACAAACAAACAAACAAAAAAAAAAAAACAGATTTGGAGAAGAAGCCAGAGTATGTGAATGAGACTGGCATTTTATAGTAGCCTAGAATGGGAAGTGAGGACAGGCAGCCTTACTTGTCTTCTGCTGTGAGCAACTTTGCAGCTCACCAGTTATGGAAGCTGCCCTTGCGTCTCTCAGGGAAGAGGACAAAGAAGTTCATCACTCCTTAGCCAGTCAGTCTTAAAGCTACGCAGTATTGTGGCTTTGAAGTAGGGTTTGTTTTGTTTTTTCGTTTGTGTGTGTTTTTGTTTGTTTTTCTTTTTTTTAATTCCATCTTGTAGTGTTTGTATTTAATGTTTTTAATGTTGCATTCTGAAGGGCAGAAAGCCAAAATTAGTTAAAGGAAGAGGTGAATCTGTTAAATAGAAAGCAATGTCAGATATTTAATATATTAACTTTGGTATGTTTGGGTGGTAGCAAAAGATAGCGAATCAGTGTGTAATAATTATTTTCCTGTTTGTGTTAGCACAGCCTTGTACTGTCACATTTGTAATTAATGTCACTATTCAGGTGGAATTGTGAAAAGGCTGTGCCAGCAAATTAAAATGGTAATATGGCTTCAGGATCTATTTGTGATCGTATTGATTTCTTTAATGGAAAGCTTCTTTGTGACCTTTTCAAAGCACATACTGTACTTTTACACCTTTATAGGTTAATCTTGTAAACAGTATTTCAAATTGTCACTTGTAGGACTTTATAAATTGCCTAAAGGATGATAAAAACTACTGTGATTTTGTGGAAGAGCATTAGAGCACTGCTGGCAGGTCATGAAAAGTGGCTCTGAAAGTCTTCTGGGAATCCTTATGGCAGAATGAAAATTGCAGTAGAGCAATTAGCAAAAGGAAGATTTCTCTTATTAAAACACAAGTGTTTGTTTTGGTGGAAACTTGTTTTTAAAATGTAAAATAGCTATAGCTATCAAAGAAAAAATTAGGATTGAAGAAAAGTTTGTAAACTTTATACTTTATAAATGTGAGTAAAAGGATTTTTCTGAGAAGTGGAAAAAAGCAAGCACTTTTGCTGAGTCTGTTACATCATAAAACATCAGGCATGGACTTCATTCCTCAGATATTCAGATATGAGAGATGAAGCTAAATCAAAATTCCAAAGTGGAGTCTGACTCCTCTCAATCTTTACAAATCTGAGCCTTCAGATAGAAACCAATGAGTAAGATGTTATGGTGTCATGGGTTCAGCAGTAGCAGTCATTTTTCTCCGTCTTGGTAGCTGGTGCAGTGCTGTGTTTCTGATTTTGGGCCTGGGAGCAGCACTGTTAACACCAGTGTTTCCAGTTACTGCTTGGTTATGTTTAGGCTGGTCAAGGACTTTCTGAGCCTCATGCTCTGCCAGGGAGGAGGGGAAGCCTTGAGGAATCAGAGACAGGGCACCTGACCCAAACTGACCAAAGAGGTATTCCATACCGCAGCACATCATGCCCAAAATGTAAAATGGAGAGCAGAGACCGGGAGGGGGGCACTGCATGTTCGGGCTTGGTATCAGGTGAGGGGGGTGCACTGCTTGGTCAGGCTGGGTGTAGTGGTGAGCTACAATTTCCCTTGAATTCAATTTTCCCTTGAATTTCTCTTGTTATTATTGGTGGTAGCAGTAGTGATTTGTGTTACACTACAGTTACTAAACTGTTCTTATCTCAACCTGTGGGAGTTGCATTCTTTTGATTCTCCTCCCAATCCCCTAGGACTGGGGAAGAAAGAGTGAGAGACCTGTTTGATGAGCTTAAACCATGACAAATGGGAGTTGAATTTTCTGGAGAGAAGAATAATACTTGGGGAGGGGATTGTGTGAGTGGATTTTAGTTGTAATGAAAAAGGGCTATGAAGCCTCATAAGCGCAGAAAAGTAATGTGTTGCTAGTTTTACTGAATTGTAAGGGATTCCTTGGCACTTAATGGGAAAATATTAATTCATAATAAACAATTGTTGATGATTTTAAAATTATACTTGATTCAGCCTCTTTCAAGACATAGTTTCCAAACATGTTTATGCTAGCCTTTATATTCCATGCCAAAATGCATGTGTTGGGTTAGTGTTATGCTGAGCCTTGTCAGCTTATAAAACAAGGAGAAAGCAAAAATAGGCATTGGTCTCACAATCCATTATTAGGGCAAGCACTGGATTGTATAAAATTTCTCAACTTAGTCAGTTTAGACTGCATATCTGTGTAATCCTTTTGCAATTTACTCAAAATCTTCCTGCTGTCATGTACTCTGTTTATGGCATCTAGATCTCTTGGCCTTTTGGCTACTCACACTGTTATGCATGCTCTCTAACTGTGGGATTCTCAGTCAGATCCTGGATACTACTTGTCGTGGTTTAAACCCAGTTGGCAAATCAGCCACGTAGTTGCTCGCTCACTCCTCCCCTTTTTC
>JASSUY010023555.1:0-10829 GCA_032466535.1 Forpus xanthops | reverse complement strand
TTTGCCCCCCCCCCCCCCCCCCCCCCCAAGGGATGGGGAGGAGAACCAAAAGAATGTAACTCCCACAGGTTGAGATAAGAACATTTCAGTAACTAAGGTGTAACACAAACGACTTCTGCTGCCACCAACAATAATAATGATAAGGGAAATAACAAGGGAAGAGAATACATACGCTCACCACCCACTGACTGATACTCAGCCCGACCTGAGTAGTGATGTAACTGTTCCGGGTAACTGTGCCCAGTTTTTACATCCTGGGCATGACATGCTGTGGTATGGAGTACCTCTTTGGTCAGTTTGGGTCAGGTGTCCTGTTTCTGCTTCCTCCAGGCTTCCACTCTTCCCTGTCAGAGCATGATACTCAGAAAGTCCTTGGTCAGAGTTAACATTACTGAGCAGCAACTAAAAACATTAGTGTTAGCAGCACTGTTCACAGGCTGAAAGTCAAAACCACAGCACTGCACCAGCTACTAAGAAGGAGGAAAAATTACTGCTACTGCTGAACCCAGCACACTACTCAAGACAAGATTAAGGTCACCTCTTCAGAGCCTCCTTAGCAGCTGTTTCTTGAAGCAGTTTTTGTTAGTACCTAGCCACTGAGTCTCTTCTTCTCATCCCAGTGACATGATCCATGACCTATCCTGGATGGTGTGTGGGTAATATAAACCTAAAACAAAATTATTCTGATTAAGGCCTTTGATTTTATATGGGTCTTACCTTACTTTACTGGGAAATTTACTAAGTTCATAAAATTGCAAGCTCTCTTAACTATCACAGACTGCTCACACTTTTCCTTATAATCCCTTGTATCCCTGATTATCTGCCTGTCATGAAATTTCTTTATGTGAAATACATTTATACTAGATAACTAGAGCTAGACCTTCCAGTTCACCACCTTACTGAGTTTTATTATGCTTTGAGTGTTATTCCTGCATGCAAGGGAATAAATGGGTACCTAACTGGACAGTATCTGCTGTGAGATTTGTTTGCCATAGTGTTTCTGCTGCAAGTGCATGCTTGTGTGCTTAGTGGATGGTGATATGAGCCAACCAGATAGGTGGTTGTTATTTGGAAATATAGTCTGTGCATTGCTATCCCATTAGTTGGAGAGGCTGTGGGAGATTGGTGGTAACAGAAGTGGCTCTTCCTTCTGCAGTGCAGCTTTCTGTCATGTCTGATGGGTTGCAAAGACATCAGGCATGTTTTAATATACGTATCTTTTGCAGCAAGGGGACAAAAACCTAACCAGTAGGCCTAAATTTTGTCTTGCTCCCCATGTGAGTGTTTTCTGGGAGACACTTCATTGGAGACAACCATTTCCTATACTTTCCCCATACCAGGCAGAAGCGAATGAAGAAGCTGTGGTAGATGCCAGTCTGCTTTTCCCAAAGAGTAGTACACCCGCCTGGTGCAGCATAGCTTTGTGGAAGCACATTTTCTGTGGGAGTGAGTGCCTGAAGGTACTCTTTTTTGAGTGGCCCACAGAAGCCATTACACTTCTGGCCAAGCTCATAAGCGATGGATATAGCACTGCTTTTCTCTGATCTTACAGTAAGATCATATGCGCCTGTGTCAGTACCCTGAGAAAGGTCAGTTTAGTTTGCTTTTTGGTGTTGTAGTCTATCATGTAAAATAAAGAGCATGCTGCTGTGCATCAGCAAAAATGGTCTTATAGCTTTGTCAATGTATGTTGCATTTGCTGATGCAGGAAAGTGTGTGTGGACATACAGAAATGTAGAGATTATCAGGATAGGCTTGGGGAGCTGTTCAGCATGGCAGGCACAGAGGCTTATCCCTCCCACCCCTGCATAAACTAATTGCTGTGTGGGTTTTGTCACAAAGGGAACTGCAGGGGATGTGAATAATGCTAAGACCAGAGCCTGGGAGCAAAGAGTAAATCCAAATTAAGCTGGTATGGTAGGCACAACCAAATTTTGAAAAATTTCAGAAATATTGGTTCAGTCCAATGTAAACAAAAGTCTCTTAATTGAATATTCTGCTGAGCTATATATCTTGCATTTTACTTAGCTTTAAGTCTGGATTTTTTTCTGAGAGGGTCATGATTTCCTGGCTGGATCAATTTCCCCTGATAAATTGTCTGATTTACACACATATGTGCTAAAATTCCAGGGTTTGCAACCTTCACCTGTGTAAATCTTGCATCTGATAACTGTGCCCTACTCAAGGTAATACTAATGGTTCCTTTCAAAGTTGTCGTCAGATCCACCTCTGAAGACTCTTCTTCTACTGCTTTCCATCTACTGATTGATTCCAACTGATTTAAATACATGGTAACATGCAGTGGTAACAGTACTTCCACACCCTTGCTTTGCATGCAGATGGGAAGCAGAGGAAAGCTAATGAACTGCACGTTATTTTCTAGCATCTCTCCACTTGTTTGTATGCCCTCTTTATAGTTCTTTCTGCATCAGTAGTCATTGATGATGGGCAGTTTACAGCAGAACTAAAGTACTCCAGAGTATCCTGAGTGGACAACAGGTGCACTTTCTGTGGGAGATGTGGTGCATAGTCTTTGGTTTGGTGATATCATTCTACAGTTATGTGGCTTTGCTTAGCTCAAAAGATCTATTTGAGACTATCAGAAAGAATCTCTAGATCCACGCTGCTGTTTTCTTGTGTATGCAACTCATCACTGAAAATTTTTGGTAACTTTGTGTGATAAATGAAGCATGAGTTGGCCAGACACCAGTCTGGTGAGCCACACTGTCAGTCAAGTAGAACTCCATTAAACTATCAGCTTCTGTTTTGAGTGTTCCTATATGAAAACAGATTTTCTCTCCAATATTCACAAGTTTGACAGAGAGCAAAATATTTCCATTTCCTCCAGCAAACAGCTTGTCCTCATGTAATGACAGTTTTCCATCTGCAAGAACTGCCTTTTTGATACCACAAACCACCTGAGGTGAAAATGTAACTGACTTGCTTTTCTGTAAGCCTTCCAAAGCTAAAATTATTTTGGCTGTAGCAAGAACTGTTTTCATGCCAGTGTTTTCTCCAACTTTGCTTAAAGTTACGTACTTCTGATTTTCTCAGAACAGAAGAATAGCTGTAGTGTATCTCTTGGCAAATTAGCCTATTTATTGTGAAATTGAGACAGCAGTTTAATTTCTGAGTTTGGGTTTCATATTCGCTGAAGAAAGCTGTGGTGTGTCAGATTATGCCTTGTCAGTACCTAAATCTGAGCTTCTAAATCACAGGTATGTGTCTACCTGAAAAGCAGACCCATTTCTGGAAATAAAGGGAAATGCAAACACCCATTTCCAGCTCCTTTTAAAGTCAAGGTATTTTGGTTTAGATTTATAAATATAGATTTACATGCCTAATTTTATGCATTAATTTTGAAAATACTTTGACCTGAAGAGTCACATATTAATTACAAATATTCCAATTAGAGAGGAGGTATTTCCAGGGGAAGGAAAGGTGGCATGGGAGAAAAAAAGGTTAAAAAATATGTTTTCTTGAAAAAAAAAAAAAAAATCTGTGTCTTACTGTTGTCATGGTTAAAGCCCACCTGGTAACTCAGAACCACACAGCTGTTCACTTACCCCCGTCTTCTTCCCCCCTTTCCCCAGGCAGGATGGGGAAGAGAATCTAAAGTACGTAAAACCCACAGGTTGAGATAAGGACAGTTTAATAGCTACAATAAAGTATAATATAGTGATAATAGAAAGGATACCAACAATAACAGTAATGATAAGAAGCAAGAGAAGAAATGAAAGATCAGAAAACACAAGTGATGCACAATACTATTGCATACCACTCCCCAACTGAAACTCAGCCCAACCTGAGCAGCGATTGATTCCTTCCGAGTGACTCCCCCCAGTTTATATACTGGGCATGACATGCTGTGTTATGGAATGCCCCTTTGGCTAGTTTGGGTCAGGTGTCCTGTCTCTGCTTCCTTCTGGCTTCCTGTGCCCCTCCTCACTGTCAGAGTGTGAGAGACTGACAAGTCGTTGATCAGAGTAAGCATTACTTAGCAACAACTAACATATGGGTGTGTGATCAGCATTGTTCTTTGACTAAAGCCAAAACACAGCACTGCACTAGCTACTAGGAAGAAAACAAACAGCTGAAACCAGGACAAATGTTTTTACCAACATCATCTTCTGACAGGCTGAAGCCAATCTCAAGTATAATTATTTATTTTAAAATAATTCAGTTTCATATGTGGTTAAAATTGACTTCTAACAGTGACTTATTTTTTTCCACACACTGTGATTGTTCTTATATTTGGCAGATATTTCATAAAAAACATTACTTGTCCCCACCTTGCCAGCATCCCAAAAGACATGCTGCATCATGTGTTACCTAGTTATCCTCTGTGTGTCCATGCTAACTTTGGATAACAAGGAACTTACAGAATACAAGCCACAGAAACATTCAAGCTCCTTCATACTGTGTGGCTTAAACTGATGGCACTGCTAGAGAATTTTCCTTCCATATCACCTGCAGATTTTGGAATATGTTGATGTTAGGAATAGCTTCTTCCTTACTATGCATCCTGTTTATGCATAGATGTTTATGCTATGATTCCTTTATCCTGAACAACCCCACCTTTTTCTCCTGTTGACAGCATCTTAAGGGCTTCTGCTTAGTTCTGTTATTCCCTAGGAAGGTTATTATCTCTTAAAAGGCAAGGAGCAATGACTGTCCTTTCTGCTGCTGCAAAGCTGCCTGTGCACTTCTTAAGCGTACTGAATCCAATTGTATTTATGGTGGCAAAGGTGAGAAGTGCATTCTGTAGTCCTGCCTTTTTGGATAGTCCCCAACCTCCTTCATGATCATGGAGGCATTGACAGGAGGAATGGACGCCAACGAATATTTTATCTAGTTCTTTACTGTTGGAAGGATGAAGATTTCTTTAATGAAATTTTATGCAGTGTGAAATATAAAGTGAGAAAAAGATGAATACAAGATACCCAAGTATTCATCACAGTTGCTTCCTATGAGAAAAAAATGTTTATCCTAGTGAAATCAATATCAATAGCAGTGTGTTTGTTGAATTTTGCAGAGCTAAGAAGAATTTCAAAAGGAAATAATAAGTCTTGGATGCCTATTTTGCTGGTTCTATTTGTATTCCATCAAGTAATGGAGTATCAGCAACAGCAAGTAGAAAAGCCAGTCTATATGCTGACCAGCTATGGACTCAGTAATGTGACAGCTCTTTCAGTCAACATTATTTAAAAATATTTTTAATCACAACAACATAAAAATAGCATGAATTATTACCCCCCTAAGAAGTGAATGTAAAAGGGAGACAGTTAAAAAAAATTGCTGCTGAAAGAGACCCTTTTTAACAATATGCAATAAAGCTTAACACTTTGACAGTTTAAAAATTGACAGTTGAATAATCTTAAAATAATACAGTCCAATATAGTCCATCAACTGTTTGATACCAATAGCCCTAGAAAAAGCACTACACTAACTCAAGTTATAACAGGTATTCAGAATTTCAAGATAAATCAGTGCAGTATTTTTCGCATGATAAACATAGACCAATGTCAAATTGTGTCTTGACTTCTGTTGAGACAACTAAAATGTTTCAAAAATTAAAATATTTAGAAGAGAATATTGTTTCACAAATTAAAAAGACATATTACACATATTGATGTGTGTTATGTATATGAATCATCTTGAAAGTATTTTTAGTGCCACATTGGATATAAGCAAAGAGGCATTATATTTGCATTGTGAAAAAATTATTAGACTGCAGCTGCAGATTTGGGCAGTAAATCATTTCAATAGAGACAGAATACAAAATGTTTCAAGCCAAACCTTTAGGGAAATGTATAGGCAGTGTCATTATACCCTTAAATATTGTAGAAAAAAAATAAACCCAGACAAGAAAATCAAAAAAAACAAAAGGGTCCATCATGAAAAGGACAATCTTAATCTAGAATTTCTGCTGGAAATAGAATTGGTAATTTATTATTACCAAATTTTAAAGTTCACAAGGTTTCTTCGTTAGAGCTGTAAGTCTAAATGACAGAACAATGATTTTGCATTTGCCTTGGAACATAGTAATACACAGGAGAAGTTAAATGAAATAAATTTAGTATGGTGATCCTTAAAAATTTAGTTGTTTTAAACCAAATGAATTAATGCAGTTCAAACCTCAGTACACAGCATTTATATCTCTTGTAGCAGTTGCTTCTCTGCTTCTTCAGTGTTGCCTTAAAAAGGCTACGCTTGCTGCAGAATCAGAATTCAGAGGAAGATCAGTGTAGCTCTGAGTCGGAGTTGTGTGTTTATTTTCATAAAGGGCATTTTCAAAGTGGTGCCTTTTTACCATCACAAAGTCTTGCTCTGCCAATCTGTAATACTTGGTAGCCACAGAAATTTAATGTATTTATCACAGTTCCATCGCAGTCCCATCGCAGTCAATAAAAAATCCTCACAAATTGTTATAGTATGCAGTTCCAGATACATGTAGCCAGTCTGTTGAGCAGCTTTCCAGTAATACTCAGGTTTGGAAGTGCCTCATAGAGAGGTTCTAATTTGAAAGTCCCTCAAAGCATCAGCACTGCAGTTGCATAGTGAAAGTCCACTTGCTCAGTCTATTTTCATGTTGGGCAAAATGACAAAATCATCCCTTATCTCTCTCCCTCTGGAAGCAGAAAAAATATGGTTTAAATATTCATAAATGCACATTCTTCCAGGGGACAATCCCCAGTCTCTAGGGAGAGATTTGGACAAAGTTGCTGTTTGGAACCTTGGATCATGGCATCCTGAAACCGTCAGTCCTGTTGCTTTCTCCTTTACCATTCTGTATCCATATATGCTGTTGCAAATCTTAAATTTCTTCAGCCACAGATTACATTAATACAGACTTTGTAACTCTGAGGTTTACTTGCACATAATATCTGAAAATCACACAGCATTTTTGTTTTCTTATTACTGTCCTGCAGCTTGCAGGGTAAAGTATCAAGGGTCATAATCACTGTTCTTCTTTCATTAAGAACTTTCATATTTCAATCGTTTTTTACTAGATAGAAGTACTGAAAACTATGTGCTACAACATCTAAACCCAGACTTTACTGAAAGCAGCTTGTGCTCCACTGTCTGAGCTCCACATGACGTAATGTAGTTGTATCATGCCTTGCAAAAATCAATCTGATCTTAGTAATCTTCTGTGCAGCAGGGTATCCTGTCAGGGTCAACAACCTGAGAACTGAAGTCTGCTATGGGTACTTACAGTCATTTCAAATAAATTAATCCCATGATAGCTCTAGGGGATCTTTTTTGATCATTAGCATATGATAGTTTCATACAACCTCACTTCTTTGGCATATACCATAAGCTTGAAGAAATTTTTACAATTATCTTTCAAAGATTTTTCAGTATTTATTTTTCTAGCTTACTCTCTTTCCACTCCCACGCCCTCTTACAGTCTTAAAAGCTTTATTTTACTATAGCTAAATAAAAACAAATCTGGAACTGAATGCTTATTCCCAGACTGTTGAAAAAAAAACTGTAAAATTGCTCTTAGAAATTTTACTTCCTTTGTGTTTTTCAGATCTCGTCCTACATTTCAGTACTGGCAGTTACAGTTTACACTGTGAAAGCCTATCAGTGCACTAAGAAATGTATTAAAGGTTACCTGATGGCTCTTACTGTCTCATTCTCATGTCAGTGATATTTGGGGAGTTTTTCAGATACTTGGGAAATATTTCAGTCTTGCTGTTTTTCTTGTAATTAGCAGATAGGTGTGTGAAGATGTCATTGGGACATAGTGATGCTTCCTGCATCCTATATATGCAGGAGGTAATGTTTTTGAGTGTAAACAGCAGCTTTTTGAAATGGGTTTTGCAGTTGTGAAGTGACAAGGTATTAAAGTAAAGAACTTCAGTAGTTTCATGTTGTTTATTTCATGTAGGTTTCACATATTACAGAAGGATTATCCATTAACTGGATAGTTATTACAAGGGCTTAAATCAAAACTCTGGACATATTCAACAAAGTATGCATTTTTTTTTTAGCTACCATTGAAGAGCAGGTAAAGATTGTCATACATGTAAGTTAGCTCAATATCCCAATAAATAAATTGATTTTTTCTTAGTGAGTACACACCTTGTAATTTCTGTTTTGGACAAACTGCGAATACATATGGCCATCCTCTCAACTAGTGAAAAAAGTATAATTTGTGAGGAATTCACATCCATGAATTAGCATGTACTAGTTGTCTATTTGCCCATACTCCCAGAAATCTCAGTATCCAGATTCATTGGTACCAATTTGTGTACCTAACAGGAGAGTAAAAAATGGAGTTATCTGCAAAAAAAATGATGCCCAATGTTTTAGGGCCAGAATGAGGAACAATAATAGGGAATGTGAGTTCTCAGGGACCTTAAATATGGGCATCTATTTTCATCCTTAAATGAATCTCTGCAAAACACTGGGTGTATGGTTCCCTGCAGGACTAAACTTAAGAGAAAGAAAAGGGTGATGGGACCCATATAGGGCTGAGGTATACAGTGAGCACAGGTACATGCCTGAATTAGCCGATCTATATGAATATTTGAGTCACAGGGCCGCAATTAAGCTGTGTGCCTGGGCTGTTTAGCCTGCCTTCTTGTTGGACTCAGCATACAGTTTGAATTGCAGTTGCTCCAGTTTAGTAAAGTTTTTATGCATGTTTTAAATCAGTCTTTATTTAGAAGGTTTAAATTACATTCATTTCAGTGAGAGTAAAGTGTATGGTTCAGTATTCTTAAAGCTTACAGTTCTAATTATTGAAAATAGTTACTAAAGGAGGTTGCATTCCTTATGTTAACATTATTTTGTGATAAAATACAATTAAAATCAAGAATTATTAGGAGAAATTATTACACTTCAGTATTGCAAGTGAAAGATGTGGAATGAAGTGTATTAACTGAAATTTCAAGAGAAGAATGGTAAGTGGAAACAGCAAAGTATTTTCATCTTGAAATAGAATTATTCAGAGCAAAGTAGGCTTCTCTTATACTTGCTACCTACCTGCTTTTGAGGGTGCTTATATTTTTTTTAATAATTTCATAGAGACAGGCAACTATTTTTTTTTCCTAAATTAGTTATATAGTGTTTTAAGTAAGAAAGCGTGATTTCTATCTCAGTTTTAATTTTTCGCTGTTGAGATGAAACTACTTCAAAACAAGGTAATATTCTAAGCCAAGAAGCAAAAGTTTTTTTGTTGGCTTTTGTTTTTGTTTGTTTGTTTGCTTGTTGATATTTTTTTATTAATATTAATAACATATATAAATATGGGTGAAATGAAATAAATGTGATATTTGCAAAATGCAATATTCTGCAGTAATTTGAATTTCTGGAAAAGATTTGGATCTAAGAAATTTTTTTTTTTTTTTCATAAAAGGGCAGGAGGACTAATGGGCTGTTTCATATTGTTAATTAAGCAGCAGGGTGCATTTAAACACACAATGCTGTTATTTTTTATATGTGGATATTAAATCAAATTGAAAATAAGTATATTTAAAAAAAAATGCGTGTCTTATTAGAAAAGTTTTCCTCTATACACATGCATCCAGTTTTAGGTTATGCTATCTTTGTTGCTTTCAATGAGTGCTATTCCATGAAAGAAATTCCAGGCACATTGTAATTCAGTTCTAAATTTTTTATTTGATTTGAAGGCTCAAATGTTTTTATACATAGTATAATAAAAAAAGCTTTGTTCTTCTACCCTAACAGCATGACTTCCATGACAGTATAGCAGTTCTCGAATGGATGGTGTTAAACCCTGCTTTTTCAGTGGAAGAGGTACTTTATTGCAAACATTTGTGTAATGCCTGTTAAAATTTCTTACTTAGGTTTCAGTTAAATAGTAAAATATAGGATGTTTTATTCTATTTTTATACTGATTTGACCCTGTGTTTGAATATTATGTCTATACACATGCAGTACATAAGTAATGTGTTATTTTTTCCCAACAGTCTTCAGCTTTATAAGCTAATTAACTATTTCAATTATGTCCCATAACTGTACATACAAAATGAAGGGAACTGTATTTTCAATTGCATTTTATATAAGAAATTTATTTTTCAATCCATCCATCTTTTATGCACATCCTGGTATTCAGGAAAAGTGACACTCCATATCTGAGAAAAAAAAAAAACCTTTCTCACATTACTTCCTATGCAGTAACCTTTCCTGACATGTAGTGAACTAAAACTAGGGGTTTATAGAAATTTATGTGCAGGATTGATTTCAGTCCCTCTGCTAATATATATATGGTGAAGTTTTCTCCCATTTTCCCAGCTAAAGCACAATCCTGAATCAAAGCTTTTCTGCCATAAAGAAGGTAACCACATCCATTATAGACTGAAAAATTCAAAATAAAAAAAAATTGTTAATGTTCTTGGATGCTTGACCAGTTGTCTTGAAACTGCAGGAAATTTGTCCATATTAGAATCATAGATTAGTTAGGGTTGGAAAGGACCTTAAGATCATTTAGTTCCAAACCCTCCTGCCGGGGGCAGGGACAACTCCCACTAAACCATGTCACCCAAGGCTATGTCCAACAAAGCCTTGAACACTGCCAGTGATGGAGCAGCCACAACTTCCCTGGGCAACCCATCCCAGTGCCTCAACACCCTTACAGTAAAGAATTCCTTCCTCAGATCCAATCTAAACTTCCCCTGTTTAAGTTTGAACCCATTACCCCCTTGTCCTCTCACCACAGTCCCTCATGAAGAGTCCCTCCCCAGCATCCCTATAGCCCTCTTCAGATACTGGAAAGCTGCTATGAGGTCTCCACGCAGCCTTCTCTTCTCCAGGCTGAACAGCCCCAACTCTATCATCCTGTCTTCATAGGG
>JASSUY010023554.1:13882-35816 GCA_032466535.1 Forpus xanthops | reverse complement strand
AGCTGTGGCTGCCCCATCCCTGCAGTGCTCAATCCAGGTTGGACACAGGGGCTTGGAGCAAGCTGCTCTATGGAAGGGGTCCCTCCCCATGGCAGAGGTTGGAGCTGGAGGAGCTTTAAGGTCCCTTCAACACAAACCAATTTATGCTTCTAAACCATGCTGGGGGCCAAATCCACCCCAAGGCCGAACCCCCTTGACTGCACAAGTGTTCAGTGCCTACCAAGGGGCTTTTCACCCCTGTGCCCCATTAGGCACCTAATGAAGATGCTGGAAAAACCCAACAGCTCTCACTGGAACAGAACCTCACATCCAAATTCAATTCATTTAGGCAAAACCAACCCAAACTGATTGGTTTTGAGAGGCAGTATCACACTCCCAAGAAGCCAGAGCAGGGATTAAACAAGAGGAGGGACCAAGCAGAGATCTGAGTCCATGTTGGCATCTTGATTGGGCCAGGACACTGCCAAAATCCAGAATTCAATCTGGAATCACCGACCCTTCCCTTTTACGCTGCCTTCAGTCTCTAACAAGCTCAGCAGCACTATAGCCGAAGAGGCTTAAAATGTACTCTGCAGAGAAAAGGACTTAGAGCAGTAGGGCAAGGGGAATGGCTGGGAGGAAGGGTGAAGGACGGAGAATAACAATTACTTACGGGTAATAGGAATAAGAATAGTAGTTCCTCCTGGCAAGCGTGCAAATAAAGAGAACAGCAGAAATTGCATAAGCAGCTTTTCTCTGGCATAGGGAAGGGGGTTATGGGGCAACTCAGCTGCCAGAGAACTAAATGCACCGTGAAGAAACCTACTTCCTCTTTTGCATCCCTACTTGTTTACTCCGTGTAGGAGCTGGGATCCGGCAGCACAGCCCAAGTACCGGCTCTCACGGTGACCTCAATCACTGCAATGGCAGTGGGGTGTCCATAACATCCTTGGTCCAAGGGGTTATTCCATAGCTCTTAAGACTGAATAGCAAACTGCATGAGGCAGTTAGGGGCCAGAGAAGCCCAGTGGGAGACAGGGTCAGGATGTCACGTTTCCAGTGCACCATTTATTACCAGCAAGTGTATTCCAGGGGTGCATCTCCATTCCACCACATCAGTGTTTTTCCAACAGCAAAACACTCCAGAGGAGATTTATGAGCTCATTGCAGCTTCCCAACAGCCCCAAATTCAAGGCCCTCGGCACCAGCTCTGATTTGTGGCTCTGCTTTGTCCTTCAACAGGTTCACCCTGGGGTCTTGAATCAAAGCTGTTCCTCTCCTCCTGCCCATAGCGCTGGTGATGGGAAGGCAGCAGCCACACTCATGACTCCTTACCCACAGCATCACTCCCAAAATCACATCAGCACTGCCAGCATTCACTCCATCAGGGATAGACCCGATGCTGCACACATGGGAATCATCCCAGAGCAATGGCAGTGCACAGGGTGTAATCAGCGAGAGTCCTTTCAGGGTGAATGAAGCCATAAAGAGCTTTGTAGATCTTCCCCTTGGCTCTTTATGTACTTTCCTCCCATCATCCTGAGCCCTACACAGGGAAGGTATTTAATTGCTGCCCCTTCCTCCCTCCTTTCAGAGCCCCCCCCCGCTCAGCACCACTTCCCAGGGCACTGCACCCAAGTGAAAAGCAGCGGCTGCATCCCCAGTGCTCCCAGGGATGTGTGTCCTGAAAAACCCTTGTCCTCCTCCCTCTCACCCCGCTGAGCTTCCCAAGTGAAAGCTCCCATGGTCACATCCATAACCAGGGATGCTCAGCTCCCCACGCTGGGGAGCAGGGGGATCCCATGGGGTTGGCAGTGTGATTTGAGTATCCCCAGGGATCATCAGCACTGGGAAAACCTCCCCTCCACCCACATTTTAACCCCTCATTTAGAGCCTGCTGGATGCTCTTGTCAAGGGACTGCTCCCATTTACTGGAAACTCAGTGGTTCCCCATTAAAACAAGCCCAGGAGGAGCTGGGATGCTCTGAGCACCTGCACCCTGGGGCACTCAGTGAAGGCAGCCAGAGGAAGACCCAGTGCTGGGAGATGCTGGGTGCTCCTCTGCCATCCCAGAGGGGATCAGCAGAGGGGTGATAGTGCAAATGCCTTCCCTTCCCATCTCCAGGAACACCTGCTCCATGCAAGAGAACCACACACAGCCCCATCCCTAATCCACCCCAATGGCAGGAAACCAGCAATCCTCCCACGGATGGATCCAAGGCCCATGGACAATACCTCAGAGCAGATTAAGCTGAGTTTAGTGATTTGGGCCAGGAGGGGTGCAGGACTGCAAGCCCTGAGGTCCCCATCTGCTCTTAGCAGAGGGAGAGCTGGTGGGATGGGAACAGCCAGTACCCCTCTGAGCCGGATCCTGGCCATCGAGCAGCACAAAGCCAAGAAATAGCAGAAAAAGAGGGATCAGCATTACCACCAGAAGCTCCCAGTTAGTGCACAGTGATGGTGGAGGGCTAAGCTGGGAAGCAGGGACGGATGGAGGCACCAGGTCTCCTTACCCTTTCCGAATGACGACGATGATGGCTCCCAGGAGGATAATGAGGACGATGAGCCCTCCAGCACAGATCCCCAGGATGAGGCCCATCTCCTCCGAGTGCTGTGACACCTCGAGGGGACGCTTGCTCTCTTTGCAGGCAGCTGCCAGGGGACAAGGACAGGCAGGAGGGGTCAATGCTCGGCTCCAGGAGGGGTGGCAGCATCACTTAGGAACACACTGCTTTTTCCCCATAGGATGCACATTGTTCCTTTAACACCACAGAGATGTTATGGGGCTCTGCAGTGCCACACTATGACCAAGGGCAAGTCCCTCTTTCTGTTCCCATAGGGTGAGAAGGTCCCTTTGTGCCACCTTCCATCACACCCAACATAAGCTTGCCCATCCCTGGATTCAGCACTCAGCACTACCAACCCCAGCTTCCCACTGCCACCACAGCAATGGCATTAAGAAGAAAAACTCAAAGGGAAAAACTCAGACACCAAAGAAAGTGGGAACGCAGAGCATGGGATGGGCTATGATAAATCATCACACCACCACATGCGCTGGTAACGACACACACCAGCACGGTCCCAGATTTGGGTGCACAACCTCTGTGGGGTCCCACCAGATGGAAAGGGAAGGCTCACCTTTGCGAGCAATCCGGACACAGTTCAGCCGGGTTTCCTATGGAGGGAAAAACAGGGATCAGTGATGGATGAGCATCCCGGCAGCTCCGCTCCGAGCCAGGCTGGTCCGTTGATGCATTGACCCCCACATCGATGGAGCCTGCAGGTGCTTTGTGCTGCAGCACCCACTGCACTGTCCTGGGGACACGCACAGCAAGAGATGCTGATGAACCATCTGTCCCCAGCATCCCCTAAATCAGTGTCCATAGATTTAGCCAAGGGCACTGCTCCAGGCATAGAGGGGACAGCAAAGCTCCAGATCATCAAAGGAGGGATCCAGCCAAGCTGCAGGTCACCAGCATGTCACCATCTGCAGCCAAAACACTCCCAGGTCATCATTCAGAGCGCCATGGGGGTGGTTTTTCATCAATCAAAGTCTTCAAGCCCCAGCTCCGCGCTCTGCATCTGCTGCCAAGGTTCCCTTGAGGGCTCCAGCCCAGGTCTCCAACAGTTTGAGCAACTGCAGTTTTAGGGATGGGTTCAGCTAAAATATTCCATCTTTCCAAGCATCCAACTTCTGTTGCCAAATAAAAAGGACCATTTTATCAGGACTACCATCTTCCCACAGCATCCTCCAGCTCCTCGGGATACCAGTGCTGGCAACACTGCTCCATCGAGACCTGTCTGCATAACGTGCACTGCTCTCCTTGAGGTCACCAGCTCCTGCTTCTCCTGCTTCTTGCTCCATCTGGACAAAACCCACAAAAACTCCAAGCTGGGGTCCAGTTTTCCCATGGCATCCAATGATCGCTGGGATAAATCCACTGCTCCCAACAGGAATGCAATAAGACAGCATCAGCTATAGTTATTATCCAGCAATGCCCAAGTGAGCCAGAGCAGAGATCCTTCCTGTCCATCTCAGCTCCCAGTGAGGTGCAAATGATTCCAGAGCAGAAGAAAGGACTCAAAAGCCAGCCCATTGCAGCAAGATGGAGCTGTGCATTACAAGGATGCTGTTGTGGTCCTGCTGCTTTGCTTTCACAGCTCATCCTCCTCTGGGTGGATGGGAGCTGCTGGAACTGGTGAAGCTGAGAAGGGTCCCCGGGGGTCCCTCCAGGAGAACAGGCAGGGAATGAGCATCTCGGGAATTGGGCAGCTTCCCAAGAGCTCCCTGCAGCATCTGCTCTTCAGCAGTGAGTCCCAGCATTGTGCTCCCAGCGCTTGCTGCCCAAATGGTCCTTCTCCAACCCAGGATTAGCTCCAGGAATGCAGTCTCTCCAGCACAGGTTGAGGTCCAGTCCACACCACAGTGCATAGCAGAGGCTGCACTCCTCCACCCTTGGTATCAGCATGAGGAAGGGGACATGCACAGCCCAGGGGTACCACATCCACGATCCCAATGTGCCTTAAGGCACCTGGGGCACCACCTCCCCCTGCCCAGGACACTGTGGGTGAGCCCAGAGCAGGGACCCAAGGGAGGGGGATCTATAACAAGTCCCATTTTTAATGACACCCTCCCCAGACCCCAGCTGAGCCCCTGCCTGGTCCAACCCCAGCCACCCCACTGGATGGAGCAGGATGCCACAGCTACTCACCCCTTTGAGGTTGCTCATGGCTTGGAAATAGATGAGATACGCTTTCTTGGGCTCCAGCGGTGGGTTCCAATAGCCACTGTAGGTCTGGTTGTCCCCCACGGTGAAGGGTTTGGCTTCAGTGAGGCTGCTGGCAGGCAGCTCAGCCCCAAAGTAGTGCACAGAGCCACGGGACATGGCATCATCAAAGGTGAGGGGCACTGGGAAGCATTCCTGCCCACCCAGCTCCCGCTTGAGCTTCTTGGGCCGCTCTTCCTCCACAATGACCTGGTAGGTGCTGGTGACCAAGCATAGGTTAGCTCTGTGAAGAGAAGGTCCTGCCCTTCCCTTGGAGCCCCAACATCCATGCCGTCCCATCCTGCTTGTAGGGATCTCGCACAACCCCAACCTACCTGATGGGAGCTCCCCTGCCCTGTGCCGGCCGCAGCAGCACCGTGATGGTGCTCTCCGACTCACTCAGTGGTGATGGCATGTCCCCATAGTCAAAGGTGGGAGCTGCAAAGGGAGCAGGAGACAGCAGGAAGGGTGAGTTCTGGTCCCCACAGATGCGCTTGGGGCTGTCCCCCCAACAGGCACGAGCAGCCTTAACCATGGCAAGATATCACTGAATGGTGCCGTGTGAGTTACTCCGAATAAAGAAAACCCTTCAACAAGTGAAGGAGAGGACCCATGGATTATCAACATCAGCCTGGCAGAGGGGAGGAGATGGGAGCAGGACTCAAGCTCAGCAGAGCCCCAGTGCTCCCTGCGATACACCCTGGGATCAGTGCAGTGTGAGCATCCCATCGCAGGGTAAAGCACACCCAAGCCAGCCCAGCATCACCCCCAGAGCAAGGTGGGGGACCCCCTTGTGCCCGGCATAGCCTTGTGGCTCCCCAAAGCATCACTAATATTCACTCTGCAGTTCAATGCCCCCATCAGGGCTCATCTGAGCCCATCTGCACTGATGCCATAGGCATGAGCAAACAGCCCCAGGTACTGCAAGGCTTATTAATGAAACCTAATTAATCCCTTGCTTGTACACAGATAGCTCAGGCAGCACCAGCACAGCCAGAGACCAGCGGATGGGTTTGGGGGGCTGCTCATCGGCTGCCACCACCACGAGCACCCTTCCATAGCAGCATCCATTCACACTGCCTCCAGCCCGGCAGAGAAGCCCCAGCAGCAGGCATGGAGCCAAGAGAACCTACCAGAGATGTTGGTGGTGATCTCGGTGAGCGCGGTCTGGCCAAAACCCTTGCCAGTGCGGGCCCGCACCGAGAAGAGGTAAGTGGTGCCGGGATGCAGGTTGGAGAAGACGTGGTAGGTCTCATTGCGGAGCTTGGAGACGGTGCGGCGCGGGCCGGGGACATTCACTGCAGGGTCGGAGGACTCGATGCTCTGGTAGCTGATCTGCAGGGACAAGGCAGAGCATCACCAATGGCCACAGGAGAGAGACCCCAGGTGTGGGCAGAGAAGGGGTTAAAGGGATGAACTGAGCAGGGGATGGTCAAGGGGCAGCCCGGTAGATGCTTTTGGGGGTAAATCAAAAGTAGAGGTTCATCAGAAGAGCCACTGCAGGTTAATACCAGTGACCCTAAAGGAAGGGCTCCCCAGCAGGCACAAAGCCCGCTAGGAGGAGGATGAACACAGGCCAGATCCACGTTCCAAAAGGCTTGAAGCAATGCTCCAGTCACCTTTAATCCCCACAGCCAAAAGCAGCAGCTGCCCCAGATACCCAACAGGACCTTCCTGTGTCCCATGTGGGTGCTGCATCCAGCCGGGATGTACCTCGTACTGCGTGATGAGACCATTGGGCTCCACTGGTTCCTCCCATTTCAGAAAGATCATGTCCTCCAGTGGGGTGAAGGTGAGGGACTCTGAGGCGATGCCGCCGGGCACTGGGGAAGGAGAAGGGATGGGTTCGGATGCAGCAAGAAACCTGGCTGGAAGGGGAAATCCTCCCGGAAACCCCTCCAGGCACCTGCAGCGGCTCCCCCGGAGATGCTCCCTTGGCAATGATGCTCCAGCTCACTGGTGACCCTTTGCCATGGCGGGGATAGGTCTGGCACAAAACAAACCCTGCAGGTACCATGCCTGGTACCTCACAGCAGCAAGACCCCCGTGTGCCATCACCAGTGCCTGAGCTCAGCAGCATAAGGAAAGCAAAATCAACAGCTTTCCTTTCCCAGACAGCCCCAATTCCCTCCCAAAGCCATGAGCATCCTCAGGAGACTGCCAGCACTCCCCATGGTGGGCAATAACATCCTCAGCTGCAGACAGGCTTGACATGCCCCAGCCTTCCCCTCTAATTAACACCACCACCACTAATAACTACAAACACTAACAGCAACCAGCAGCTCCAGCATCAATTTTGGCTCCTTTACCACGGATTTCTCAATCTGAGGGGGTCACTGAGGAAGTGATGGCTCAGGAAAGACCGTGACTCATCAGCAGCATCCTCCACTGTGGGCCTGTGTACCTGAAACATGCATCCCCTCCGTTCACATCTAATTACAGGGCCGAGAGAGGGATCACCTTCCATGCACTTCGCACCGTGCAAATGCACAATTTCCACTTGATTTACAAGTTAATTTAATCAGAGGCTCCATGTCCTACATGTGTACACAAGGCACTTATTAAACTCACAGAGAAATATGGAAACCTTTAGGGCAGGAATGTGAGTCCCTATATACATAACCTACATATTTATATATACAGGCGGCATGTGCTGAGACCAGCAGAGACACACAGGGTGCATGTATACCCTTCTGCCATCCATACACAGGTTTATCTCTCTGTATTTATACCTGTTTATTCAAGGGTGCACTGTATGCACCCCACCTGCAAGGAAGGGAACTGGTTCCCTCCATGCACCTCCCCGCAGCACCAATGTGCTGCAGTGGTATTTCCATAGGTACCCAGGAGTGAGTCTGCTTGTTTCATGCAGGCATAGCCCAAAATCTCCAGCTGTGGGTCACCAACCTTCCCTGGATCCTTACAGGGCACTTAAACACCAGCTGGGCAAACTGCGGATGCAGCATCCTCTTCACTCTGTGTCCTGTGCAGGTGCCAACAGGACTTTGCCCAGGATCCAAGGGGGATGCTGTGAACAACACCCTTGGATTGGCCCTGTATTAATGCTCCAGAAACAGGGTTTCCAGCCCAAAGTTCCAGCACTTAAAGGGGTTGACAAGGCAGCTGGAAGAGAGGCTTTGGACAAGGGCCTGTAGGGACAGGCCAAGGGGAATGGCTTTAACCTGGCAGACGGGAGATTGAGATGAGCTCTGAGGCAGAAGCTCTTCCCTGTGAGGGTGCTGAGGCGCTGGCACAGGGTGCCCAGAGAAGCTGTGGCTGCCCCATCCCTGCAGTGCTCAAGGTCAGGTTGGACCCAGGACTTGGAGCAAGCTGCTCTATGGAAGGTGTCCCTGCCTGTGGCAGGGGTTGGACCTGGAGGAGCTTTAAGGTCCCTTCCAACACCAACCAGGCTGGGATTTGTGATTTACCCTTTTGGGATGGAGGCGATGCATCTCTGCAGCACACACCAGGGCTCCCCCCACCCTGAGACAAGCTCAGTGCTGCACTGGTGGAGGCTGCAACAGAAGCCTGGCTCATGCCAATATAAACCACAATCAACGATCCTATTATTAACAAGCTTTCACCACCTGGGCTTAATTTCACAGGCAGCTGCTTATCATCCAGTTCTAGTAGCTCAAATCCTCATCCCCCTCACAGGAAGGCACAGAGATGCAGGACCATACCCATGTGTAATATCCACAGGTGGATATCCATCAATCCATCTCCCTCAAGACCAAACCTACACACAGCCCCAAGTTCAATCCAAGGGGGAAGCCACAAGCCCCAGTTAATCAAGGCAGTGGGGAAAGCAGCTGGAGTGATTACAGTATAGCAGAAAGACATCTGGAGCTCCTGTATTAATATTCCATGAGAAAACAGCTGGAGCAGTCACAGCACACTGAGAACAGCTGAAGCAATTAGAGCTGGAAAAGAAAGCATCAGTAGCGTGAAGCTGGGTGCCTCTGGTAGAGCAGGCTCAGGGTTGGGGTGCACAGAGTGCTGAGGTGCCAAATTCAGGCTTTAGAGAGGAAAAGGGGACCTGCAGATGGCCCCAGCTCCATTCCAGCTGTGCAGGCTTTGGTGTCCAGCCTGGGAAAACGGGAACGATGAGCAATGAGGACACAAAGCTGTGTGTTTCACTGGGTCCCAAATCAAGGCAAGTCCCATGCAGGGGGATTTCATGGCAAGCTTCTCCTTGGGAATCATCCAAGGGGCTGGAGATTGCTGGATCCTTTGCAATTATCAATTATTCCACCTTAATCACTGATTCTTGATGCTAAGAAGTGCTCTGGAGTTTAATTACCTCTTGCTTAACAGTTTGTGCTGGTGATACAGAGAGCCAGGGATGCTCCAGCACTCAGCACCCACCCCGGGTTGCAATGGCTCCTTGCACCCTATGCAAGCTCCACCAGCTGCTTCCTTCCACAGAGCAGGATGAGACCACTCACCCCACTTGCCACAGCACCTTTTGGAGCTGCTCAGCTGTCCTCGAAGGCCAAGTCACCATGGCATGGGAAGGAGATGATGATGGGTCAGCAAAGACGATGTGACAAGCAGGAGTCATCAGCAGGGAGATGCCAGCCCTGGATGTGGCTCATCGCTGATGGATGGCACTGGAGACACAGAGCCAGCTCTGCCCTGTAGCTCCTGCTGCATTCCCTGGATCTCCAGAGCCCAAAATGACCTCAGCACTCTGCTGATGGGGAGCCAGGGACCACAGTGCAGGGTCAGGTCAGGCCTGGGGCATCGCTCCAGCAGTCCCAGCTCCAGTACATCCTCACAGAGAAGGGCTGGGGAGCAGCAAGAGGTGGCAAACCCAGGAGTCCTGGAGCAACCCTGGAACCTCCAGTGAGGACATCAGCCCCACTGAGGTGGCAGCAGTGAGGACACAGCCCCAGGACACAGCAAGTGCAGGGAGAAGAGAAAGAGCTGAGCTCTTCAGGAGCGATATTGCTGGTAAATAACCAGCAAACCAGTGCCAGACACCCTGCACCAACACACACTCATCCACAGAGCTTGTTTAACAACCCAAAACCACCCAAGAACAAACTTAATGAAGGAAGAGCGTGGGGGAAGCCCAGCAAAGCTGCACCGGGCTCTGGTTAACAGCAGAATGAGGCAATGCTGAATTAATCAGCGACCAAGCAGATAAAAGATGTTACTTCAGTGTAAAGCATTAATTGTTTTAATTGTTATTATTATCACTGCCAGGCTTTGGTTCCACACTAAGGGATGAGCAAGGATGACTCGTGCTGGGAGGAGCTGCCCATCACCCAGCTCTTGCACCCACCACCAGACGGGCACAGTAAAACACTCTGCTCCGAGGACAAGGGCAGTGTTTCGGCAGTGATATCCCCATTCTGTCCCTTTGTCTCCCCCATGTCACTCCAAACATTCAGCATTTCCCATCCCCAGCCACATCGCTGCCCCTTTCTCTCACCTCCCTGGGGCTGCAATGGCCTTTTCTCCTCCTTGTTAGCGCAATGGCCACAGGAGATATTCCCATCATGCCCCTGGCCGAGAACCACAAATGTGCACCATGCCATGGGAAACACCTCAGCAGTTCATCAGCCATTGAGCCCCATTTCTGGGGATGATCATAGATTCATGGAATGGTTAGAAAGGGCCTTAAAGCTCATCCAGTTCCACCCCCTGCCATGGGTAGGGACACCTTCCATAGAGCAGCTTGCTCCAAGCCCCTGTGTCCAACCTGGCCTTGAACACTGCCAGGGATGGGGATGCACCTCCCTGAGCAGACTCACCATCCTCATCCGTCTGGAATACCACCTCCTTGCCCTCCTTGCGACCCTCCGGGTTGGAGAGGATGAGCTTGACGTGGATGTTCTTGTAGGGCAGCAGGTTTTTGATGGTGTAGCGGTTGGCGTTGCGCTCCATCTTCACGCACTCCTGGAAGGTTTGGTTGTGGCTGGTGCCCACGAAATAGCGGTAGCAGAGGGAGACGGTGTAGGTGTGACACCGGGTCAGGTTGTAACCCAGAGGCTCCCACTGCAACGTCAGCTGCCGGGACTGGATCTCGGAGAAAGCCAGGCCTTTGGGGGCCCGCATGGGCTCTGTGGGGAGCAGGGATGGGGAGAGGTGAGTGACAGCAAAACGCCTCGTGGATTTATGTGTATTATCAAGGAAAACCCTTCCACAGCACAGCAACAAGAACACAGAATCCCAGACCGGTTTGGGTTGGAAGGCACCTTAAAGCTCATCCAGTTCCAACCCCCTGCCACAGTGGAGCATCCACACCGCAAACAGCCCCTAATAACCAGATAAACGTGCCTGCATGATGGGAGCCCTCACATCTTCATCAAGCCTGTGTCAGGCTCTTGAAAGGACCAAGTGCCATTGCTGGGAAGGAGTTTAATTAGCTCTAATTGGCACGAACAGGAGGACTCAGCTTTAATGAGGAGCCAGCAGCGCACACACATGCGGGTGGTTTGGGTTAATGGCAGGAAACACCTCTCCACAGCAGAGCTGGTGGGAAGGACACTGAGATGGATGGAGAGTCTTTGTCCAGGTAATTCCCCTGGGATTTGCAGGCTGGAGGAGCTGGGGCAGCTCCGGGCTGCATGAGACTTTAGCAACCTCAGCAGATGCTCCTGCAGGTCCCAATGCCCTCAGGGACTGTGTGGAACCCCAGTTGGTTTTGGAGGGACAAGCACAGCAAGAGGCACACAGCCCCACACTGCAGCAGCCCAGCCTTTAACCACATCTGCCTCTACCAAAAGCCACAAACACTCAGCCATGATGCCTCTGTACAGGCTGATAACATTGGTTCAGCAATCAGCCTCATCCACGTCCCCTGCTACCCTCCAGCCATGACCACAGCACGGGTGTAATTAGTGGTCCCTCTGGGATGCTGCATACAGCCATTGAAAAGTCAATTAAAGGTGGATCCATTGGAGCAGCGATGCTTCAAGCTCCCCAACTGCACCAGCAAACACCCTCAGCATCCATCCAGCCCCAACCATGCTCCCTGCCTGGGGCTTGGGGTGGCACAGGACCTTGCCTAAGGACGTGCTGTGGTACCCACCTGCACACTTGGTGCGGCTGATGAGGGGTGGCCCTGGTTTGCCGGTGCCCCCCTCTCCAGGCCGGGTGAGCAGGACACTGATTTCATACTCTGTGTCAGGGTCCAAGTGCCAGAGCTTGTAGGTCTGCATGTTGACAGCGTGGACCTCCGACCAGGGCCCCGAGGTCATGCGGTACTCAATCTCCTTGCGCACGATGGGGCCGTCGCCAATGATGGAGTTGGTGTTGAGTTGGATGATGAGGTAGGTGGAGCCAGCCCGGAGCAGCTGAGGGGGTGCAATGGGTGTTGGGGGCTCTGGAAGAGAGCAGAGAAGGGGTAAACAGAGCATCCCCCTCCAGAAGCAGCTCCACAGCACCTCCAGACATGGAATCATAGAATCACAAGGTTTGGGCTGGAAGGGATCTTAAAGCTCATCCAGTTCCAACCCCCTGCTACAGTCAGGGACTAGAGCAGCTTGCTCCAACCCCTATCCAACCTGGCCAACAGCAAAGCATGGGAAGGCACCATCCAGTCTTTAGCTTCTCATGCCCTCCATCACTTTTAGTAAAGCTTTAACAGCTGCAATAGTGTTTTATCTGATCAAACCGTAATTATCTGTCTAAGATACACTGCCCAGCGTGGTGCTGCACAGTTTCACCATCATTAATTAATTCCCATCTACTGCAATCAAAAATAAACAGTCTGAGGCCACCAGGAAAGGGAATTTCCTTGGTTCATGCTGAACCATCCACATGCAGCAACTCATTTAGAGCAAGAAACCTCGATCCCACTGCCCTGAGCATCTGCAGACAGCGGGGCAGCCATAGCCCATCCATGGCAGCGCTGGGCAGCAGCAAGTCACCCACCTTTCACAATGAGCTCGGCGAAGTTGGAGACCCCAGCACCACGGCTGGATTGGGTGACACAGCGGTACAGGTCCTGCTCCTCCTTGGACACCTCATCCAGCTGGAATGTGGCCAGGAAGCGCCGGTGGCTGATGTGCTTCACCGAGGCGGCAGGGACCACCTCACCGCTCTGCCTCTGCCCCATGGGGAGACACAAGGGGTCACCGGGAGGCATCCAGAGCCACCAAACACATCCCAATGGATGGCGGCTTAAAAGGGAGGAGTGAAACGCCCTTCTCCCCACTGCCCCGCAGGGTTTTGACCCAAAGGGAAAGCGGAAGGTGCTGCAGAAGTGATGGAGATGCTGGTTTCACCACTGCTGTTGCTCACCTGCATGAGGAACCGCTCGGCCTCGGCAGCCTTGCCAGCAGCCACGCACTGGAAGGTGGCATTCTGTCCAGCATTGACCTCCACGTCACCCAGGCGGGAGAAATGAGGAGCTTTGGCTGCCAAGGAGAGGGGACAAAGAGGCTGAGCTCTATGGGGACCCACAGCATCCAGGATGCCAGGCCTGGAGCCCAGCTCTGGGCAGGATTGATCCCCATCCTCACAGCCCAGCTCGGAGGCTGGAGTTTGTTCCAGGCTCCATACAGCACCAGTGTCCCAGGAAGGGATGCAGCCTTCCCCTCCAGCATCCCACCATGCTACCTAACCCACACTATAGGGTTGATAGAGGGGGCAAGTCTCCTACCCCAGCCTGGAAGAAATAAGGGGCGAATGATAACAACCAACATACTGGGATAGCCTGGGATTCCAGGTCCTCACCAGCCCCGCATGGCCCCTCTCAACGAGGATATTCAGGCCATGAGTTCAGCCTGCTCTTCTCCAGGGTTTCATAAGAACAGAAACCATCGGAGATGGTGAGGATGGGGAGGGAAGAAAGAGCCCCAGAGGTACCCCAGGAGATGGAGCTCCATCAGCCCAGGTGACAAGAAGACATCCAAGTGCTACCCGGCTGCACTATGGCATTAACCCTGCTGCCCAGCTCAGCACCACTGCCCCCCCCCCCAACCCACCCATTGCCCCAACACTCACAGCACGGATAATTCAGGAGTAAAATATCATCCAAGCCAAGATAACCCCTGCGCTCGCTGGAGACCACAGCTTCAAAGAGGACCTGCAGCACCAAACACAGGGGTCACCCATTGCCATGGGGTCCGGGTGATGCAAGGGGGGGGGGTTGCTGGGGCTCACCTGGTATTCATTGGGCCAGAACAAGCTGACAGCCAGCTCTGCCTGGTGCCATTGCCTCCCATGGGAGCCGGAGGCATTCCAGACCGCGCTGCCCACCGGGACCCCCGTCACCCGCACGTAGGCACTGAGGGTGCCGGGGCTGTGGCCGTCCCGGCTGTACATGAAATAGCTGAACTGGAGGCAATGGGTGTCGTTCTCACTCAGCGCCTGGAAAAGCAGGTGAGCTTTCTGGCCCGGGGCGTGCTGTGAGGAGTTCACCATCAGGTAGGAGCCTGTGGTGGGAGGGAGAAGAGGGAGGAGCATGGAGCAGTCCCCATTCTGCATCTCCTGAGCTGAGCCAGCAGGGATGGAGAAAGAGGAGGATGCAGGACTGCAAAGATGCGCAGGACCCAGCAGCAATGCTCTGGTCCCCCTGGGTACCAGTCCACACCAGCCCATTGGAACATGCAGAACAAGAGCAAGGGACCAGGACGGAGTGAGTGTCGGATGCTTATTTGGGCAGCAGCACAACACCAAACTGGATGAGAAGGGAAGAATCCAACCCACTGCCTCCAGGGTAAGGGGTCGGTAACAGCTTCGATGCCACCGGAGCCCCTCCGCCTGCTTTCCTTTAAAGCTCACAGCTTCGGCTGCGTCAACACTCCGGTCCCCAGCCGGGCCCCAGCTGTTTCATTTCCATTCCCATTGCCTCGTATCATTTACCACGCAGTTGTCGCTGAGTTTAAACTGTGCTCAGCAGGCGCTCGCAGGGAGGGGAATGCACTCATTGCCCTGACAAGCAGCAGCACCACGGCTCTAAGGGACACCCGCTCCAGACCCGGCTCCCCATCACCAGCATCCCCTGGTACCCCACCTCCCATCACCCAAAACCACCAGCAACAAAACCAGGAGTCACGGTGCTACCCCAAGGCTGTACTTAGAGGGCAGGAAGGATGAAAACCCCAAAGGCTGCATCCTTCCTGCCCTGCATCCTCCATTCCAAGCAGTTCAGAGGCAGGAATCCCAGTTCATTGTGGCAGCTCCCAACATGGCAATGGGACCAAGAAACAGGACAGATGGGAAGCTGCTCCACCAAACCCTTCCCATCACCAAAGGCAAGGGGATTATTAATATCTCTTCCATTTTAATAACAGCAGAAACTGTAAGTAACGAAGCTGGGCCATTTATTCAAGTCTACCATTGTTTTCCTGACAGTAGAAGCTTCATTATTAATAGCTTTCACCACCAGTTAATTTAAATTAAGCTATGTGCCTTCCTCCCTTCGGCTCCCAGCAAGCAGCATCAAGAAAAACCCAATGAAGGTGGCGGGGAACCATAGGGAGCATCCATCCATCCCCCTCACATATCTGGGAGCTACATCTGGGGTGACCCCTAAATACCTGCGGGGACCCTGAAACAGCATCAGCTGGGGAGACAGAAGTGCCCAGGACCACACCACAGAGCATCTTTGAGTGCATCCTTCAGGGATGGGAGCTGTGGCAGAGGGAAGAGTTCCCCAAAGAGGAACATTCTCACCCTGTGTTGATCCATGCAGCTCCCAGCCCCTCCAGGCTGCCGGGGAAGGCCAAGATGAGCTCTCAGGCACAAGTTCCTCCCTGTGAGGGTGCTGAGCGCTGGCACAGGATGCCCAGAGAAGCTGTGGCTGCTCCATCCCTGCAGTGTTCAAGGCCAGGTTGGACACAGGGCTTGGAGCAAGCTGCTCTATGGAAGGTGTCCCTGCCCATGGCAGGGGTTGGAGCTGGAGGAGCCTTAAGGTCCCTTCCAATACAAACCTAACACACACAGACCCTTCCTCCTGTCCTCCCTTCACAACCAACAAGCCAGAAGCCCAAAATAAAGAGACCAAGACTAAAATTAAACCACTGATGAGCTATTTTAGAAGACATGAGACTGTTCCTTAAGGTCAGCACGGACACACGTGGCTGGCAATCCACCCAGACATCACGCAGCTGCAGGGCTTCCCCACACTGTTTCCCCCCCTTACTTTTCTTCCCAGTGCTGCTGCATTGGAAAAAGCAGGATCCCACCACTCACTTCTGTGCTAATTATATCCCCCTCCACCATAAACAACTGTTCCAGCTTCAAGCCAGGGTATGGGCTGGGGATGTCCTACAGCAGGAGAAGCAGAGGTACCAGTGCTGAGGTGCTGCATCCACAGGAGCATCCCATGACCCAGACGAATCCTCCTTGCAGAGAGGTGGCTGGGAATTCCAAGCCCTAGGGTTGTTCCTGGTGCAGCGAGGGGGTTTGGCTGCTTTGTTCAATGCACCCCAATGAAACAGCAGCAGAGCCCTGCCTGGGTGCTCCCATCAGCAGCAATGGGGTGTCCCAGCCCTGCTGCAGCCCAGAGCTAGGGAAGACCAGGCAAGGGGTTGCTGCACAATCACTGCTGGGGTTGTTTCTGAGCCCTATCCCTATGTTGGCATTGACAGCAAAAATCTGCTCCACAAATCATGATGGGGGAAAATCCTTTCCAAGCCTCCCACGAAATGGGAGCTGTAGAAACAGCCCCAGGGTATTCCCTGCTTGAGACTTCAAACCCAAGGATGGGATTCAGCACACATCAACCTGTGCTTCGCTCCTTGAATCCTTCCTCTGGCCCTCAACTTGAGCTCAGTTTGAATGAAGATGCAGGTGCAAGGGAGCTGTCGCCCCCCTTCATCCCCACGAATAACCCTCAGCCCCTCCGCATCCCCCCCAGCTCAGCTGCAGCAATGATTTAATGCAGTTTTCAGGTGTGCTTTTAGAGAAGAGCCCGAGTGCCCTGTGGAGAAAGAGAAAAAGACTCAAAAAGCACTAAATAACGTCTCAATCAAGCAAATGAAAAGAGAAACAAGTCCCAGCGATGCTCCCTAAGGAAAAACCATCAATTTGCGAAGCAGAAGTTGATGATGATGAGGGTTGAGCTGCAAAATAAGCCCAGGGGGGCTGTGAACAGAAAGCCTGGTACCCCTCCCTGCACAGCCTCACCCGGGGTCTCCAGCTGGATTTTCCCACATGTGGGATCATCAGCTCTTCCTTGGCATTCAAATCAGGTCTTTGAGGATAATCTCGGCCATGATGAAGGAGTTCCAAAGGATCTCCTCTCCACCTTCAGGCTCAAGCTGTGCTTTCCTCATCACACCGCCCTTCCCAAGGGTCCTGCCTGCATCCCTCTGGGAAAACCCCCAAGCAGGAAGAGGAGCCTGTCCCTGTCTCAACAAGCTCTCCCTCCTCCAAAACTAGAGAGATAAAAGCACAACTCCAGACAGTAACTCCCGTTGCCATTAGAAGCAGCAGAAGCCAGGACGGCAGGCAGAGGTGCCAGGGAGCAGGTCTGAGCCCTGCAGCATCTGCATGCAGGCAATCCCAGTGGAAGATGAAGGCCAGCAGTGCCTCCTCCTGTGCTGCCTTCTTCTCAATGTGACATGGGAACGGGGTACCTGCTCCCCACTTGTGCACCAAGCCCCATCTCCCAGGGGAGCCCCAGCACCAAGAGCCACAGACTGCAGTAAACCCCCCCCCAGGAGCCAAGACTGAAGCTGAATTTGCCAAGGTTTTATGGGTTATGCAGCAGGAGCTGGTTGGGAAGTGATGCTGGAGCTATTGGCTGAAGGAATGGCTCTTGGGAGGGGATGGAGGGACAGCAGAGCTCATTGGGATGGGGACAATGCCTTGGTCACAGCCTGCACCGAGGCTTTTTGCCAGTTTCTCCCAATCCAACTCATCTCCTCTGAATTTCCACATGTGAATTCAACCAGCAGCAAGAAAAGGTTCCTGCACCTCCAGGGAAGAACCTGGAGCTCCACAGGGCATCCCTGTCCTCCAAGGGACACCCTGGATCTCTGCAGGGATGAGAGGGCTTCCACAAGGGTAGATACTGCATAGCCCCACATCAGCCTGAAGGCAGGTATGGATCAGCCTGGCACACACAGGTGATGCTTGGAGGAGAACAGGAGCAAAATGCACCCAAAGGCCCCAGGGAGAGTTCTTTTGGTGCAGATGCAGTGGCAGTGCAGCCTCATTTGCCTGCTTTACCTGGCTCCTTGCATCTGCTCAACAACTAAATCACTTCAAAGAAAGAAATCATCCCAATTGCGACGTGGGAGACACCCATCCATTGTCTATGGGTATAAGAGACAAGTCCAGAAGGGAAGAAAAGGGGTAAAAACCCCATAACTGAAGAAGAAAGCAAAAAGCAAGAGGGATGGCAAGGTAGAGGCAGGTGGCCGGCAGCCAGCATCCGCTCCAATAAATCCTACGCTCCTTGAAGCTGGCTGATCTCCAAGAAAAACTCATTTTAATCTAAGACCACGAGACTCCTTTGGAAAGTGCTCCCTGGAGAGGCCCAGGGATGCGAAATGCTCTTCATCCACCAAGCTGCTGGGGGGGGAACCAGTTTGAGATAAGGCTGCAGGAGCCTTAATGCACACCGGGGTACAGCTGCACCAAAACAGGGTTCCTGCACCCCAGGGCACCCAGGAGCAAACAGTCCCTGCCTGGTATCAGGAGAGCTATGGGGATGAGCATCCCTTTGGGTGTTACTGTCAATCAGCATCAGGGATGGGTGCCCCCTCCTGGGGCTGGAGCCTGCAATGCTCCATGCTTCCAGCATCCAACCTGGGATGGGCACATTCACATCGAGTTGAAGTGCATTCATTTAAACCCCCAAACCCAGGGTTATTTCCCCATTCCACCCAGCCCTTCCATCCCCCAGGCTTTGAACTCAGGCAGTTTGTTGTGCTATTAAATTATAGCTGAAAACCACACAGGAAACCCAACTAATTACACACTTCAGACTCTCCATCATGAGCCACCCCAATCCCCAGCCCTGATTCCCTCTTCACAGCCCTGGGAAACCTCCCCCAGGACACACAGGGATTGGGATAGTCCCATTTAAAGCAATTATTCGGGAAATCATCACGGGAGGAGCAATCCTGCAGGCAAAGTAAGGACTGTCCCCCCTCACCCTGCATCAGCACAGGCAAGAAAGGAAAAGGCAATGGAAAGAGGCGAAGGGGAAGGAAGAGGAAGGGTAGCGGAGGGGAAAAGCCAAATTAAGCCCTGGCATGAACAAGGCACAAGATAAACAGCTGGAGGCAGGTCGATGGAGCAGAAAAGAGTTTCCTATTAAGCAGTTACTGTTTTAATGAGGGAAAAAAAAGTCACTTTTAGTCTCAAGTTCTACACCAGCTCTCCCCATCATCAGCATGCGACCTGCTCGCCTCCAGGCTGGACCAGGCAGGAGACAGCAGACCCACACTCGAGGAGCATCTTGAGCCCGGTGCATCTCTTAGAGCAAATGGGCACCAACACAACGGGAGCACAGTGAGGAACTAAGAGGAAGCAAAGCTCCAAATGCCATCCCAGCACGATGCCCATACAATGGGAGAAAGGGAGCTCCCCCCATGGCTCTGCTCCCCCCTGGACCCAGAAATGACAAAAACTGGTTTAAAAGCAATGAGATTAAAAGGATAAAAGGGAAAAGGGTCCGTTTGCATTTTCCTCCCTGCAGCTCCTGAGCCTTCAGATGCCTCCAGCTCACAGCCACAGCCTTCCCCGCACTGCAAAAGCCAGAAACACATTTTTCCCTCTTTTCCACACCTCCAGAGATGGGAATCTCTCATGAGCCAGCAAAAGCAGCACGAGCCTCCAGAGCAGAGCTGCTCCAGCCCTCGCAGCATCTCCATGGCCTCCTCTGGACTCACTCCAACAGCTCCACATCCCTCGTGCTGAGGCCCTCAGAGCTGAACACAGTGCCCCATGTGCTGCGTGGTCTCTGCTGTGCTGTTACACCCCAGCAGCAGAGACCCACATCCTCTGTCCCCAAGGGCCACGCAGCATCCTGCTGAGGACTGACACAGCTCATCACAACCAAGGACGAGCCAAGGCTTAAACACTGCAGGGATTAAACCAGGAGGAGCCATGGGGTCCTGCTCTGGGGCACGGGGCCCGGGGGACACGGAGGGGGACCAGGACTCACCGTGGGGCAGGTCAGCTGTCAGATGTGGCACCATGTAGCTGTGGATGAGCTCCCACCCGAAGTCATCGTCCTCGCCCTGGCTGTACTCGCACTGGTTCAGGTCTCCATCCTCCTCAAAGGTGCAGCCAGCTGCAGAGAGAGACACCATCAGCACCAGAGACCCCCCTGCATGGCTGGTCCCCCCCTCAAAGCCCTGCTGGGATGTGTGCAGCATCCCCAAAACACAGGGGACCGCAGGCATCCCTCTACCTGCATCTGCAATGAGGTTATGGTCCATCTGCTGCTAACCCCGAGTTCTCCCATTCAGTTCCCTCCAGTGAAACGAGCTGGCAGGTCTCAATTCCCATGCTCAGCCATGGGAGCAGGATGCAGCTCCCAGCTTTGCCTCCCAGGGGCCAGCCCCAGAACAAGGGATTTCCCCCCAAGAAACAGGCACTCGACTGTGGCACAAGGATTTGTGGGTTCACATTCAGCTCTTTGGGGGTCTGTCCATGGCCTGACACAACAACAGCAGCTCAAAGCAGGACCTGCAGCAATCACAGCCCTACAAATGCCCCACTGAACCCCCCTCACGCTGTGGGCTGTCACTTCTGAGCACTTTCATTTATCTCTCAGGGACCTGGGGTTGGGTTTTATCAGCAAGGATTTGACTGAGCACTGAGGATGGGAATTACTGCCAAGAGGCCATTCGTCCCCATGAAGACCAACGCAACATGGAGACAGCACACAGTGATGCCATCCAGCCCCACATCCTGCATCTAGCCCTGTGTCCCACATCCTTACCCGTCACCCCCCATGCTGCATCCCCAGCCAGCTTTGCCATGGGGCCACTCAGGGCTGGTTCATTAACACTGACCTATTATTCCATTAAACCCACAGATTACAGGAGGAGCAGGGCACCAGCACTAATTCATACAAGCCCCTGGGCTGACAAGGGCAAGAAAGCCCTGAGCAAGCAGAACAAACAAAGGCAAATATCCCCCTAATGGGCCCGCATGAAAGCAGAGCAGGGCCAGGGGATTATTTCTCCTCTTTTTTCCCTGGTTTATCCCCAAATCACATCAGTAATTCCCCACCACCACCTGGGGATTTGCCAGTTAATGGCCCCACTGCTGCCCGCACAGGTTGTGCTTCCCCATGGTGGGGGATGCTCGGATGCATCGCTTCTGCAAACTGAGTCCAAACACTGCAGAAAAGCTTGTAAAACGCCCAGAAAACGATTGGCCACAATTTCACATCTAAGAATGTATTTGGGGCTCTTTCCCCCCCTCTTTACACTCATCTTTTAAAGCACAAGGGCACGCTCCAGCTCCATCACCAAGCTCATCGAAGGATTCGGGTTGGAAAGGACCTTAGAAGTCATCAAGTTCCAACCCCCCCCAAAGTTGTTTTTCTTCTTCTTGGAAGCACAAGAAGCTTCCTTGTAACGACTTCTCTCCTGTTCACATGCCTGGAGGCACCACGACATCACAGCTTCCCTAAACTCCCTCCCGAAATGGAGCGTCTGCCCAGCCCACGTGCGGATGCACCCCCGCACCGTCCTGAGACACTCTGGATTCGAGTCTGAAACTTAGCTCTGATTCCTAATGGGAAAAGGAGGGGGAAGCACAAATCTGTCAAAGTTTGCCAGGCAGGAAAGGGAAGAAAATAAAGGCAATCCGCATAAACCAGTGTCAGGAACCAAGCACCAAGCGGGACCAAAAACCCCAAGTGCTCCTTTCTAAGTCCTGCTGAAATGGGAGATTCTGGGACAGAGGAATTTGTTCTTAGTGTTGGGCTGTTTGGTGCAAGAAACCAAAGTGGAGACAAAGCGTTTCAGGATAGCAGAGCCCCGTTTCCCAGGGAAAAGCAATGCCTCTGCCCCCAATAACCCATTCCCTGCCACTAACGGCATTGGGGCAATGGAACCTCCTTCTCCTGGGCTGCACCTCCGCCACCTGCATCCCGCTGCCATCCCCAGCACAGCCCTGGCACCATCCAGTCCCATGCCTCAGTATCCCCACTGCTCCATCACTCCATGGCACCATCCAGTCCCATGCCTCAGTATCCCCACTGCTCCATCACTCCAAGGCACCATCCAGTCCCATGCCTCAGTATCCCCACTGCT
>JASSUY010023554.1:0-13782 GCA_032466535.1 Forpus xanthops | reverse complement strand
TGGCACCATCCAGTCCCATGCCTCAGTTTCCCCACTGCTCCATCACTCCAAGGCACCATCCAGTCCCATGCCTCAGTTTCCCCACTGCTCCATCACTCCAAGGCACCATCCAGTCCCATGCCTCAGCTTCCCCACTGCTCCATCACTCCAAGGCTGGATCTTTGCCCACCTCCAAGATGATTCCCAGGCTCCAGAAGCTTAAAATGCAATTACATGGAGTGGATCTTCCGCTGATGGAGGTGCAGCTGGCCGAGCTGATCCATCTCCTTCCTCGGACAGGTTTATTGTTATGACTTTTCCCAGCATGAGCCTTCCCCCCATCCACACTGTGAAACGAAGGCAGCTCCACCTCACCAACAAATTTGGCTATGATTTGTACACATAGGGGAAAGAATCAGCAGCATTTTGCAGAACCTCAGTTTCCATGAGCTATGGGATGGCTTTGGCACCATCTCTCCCCATGCCAAGGGCAGGGCTGGGGGATGCTTGACTTCCATCCCCTTCTCCTTCCCCATCACAAGATTAAGAGGGACATAAAGATTAACACTTGAGCAATTCAATGCCACCACCCAGCTCTAGAGGGGAAGTCAGAGGGGTTAAACCCAGAGCAGCTTTCGAAGCGTTTGCGACCCTCAACATCCATCTGCAGCAATGGGGATGCTTATACCCACGCTAAGAGCTAATGGCAGCAGGATGGGGTCTGTGGCACTGCTCCAGGTCTGGATGTGCCCTAAAAATCACCAGGCAGAAACAAGGAGCCCCCAGTTCCCAGCCCGTGTGCTGGCTGGAGGCCAGGCTAACAGCAGCTCCGGGCAGTGTGATGAAGGCTGTGAGCGCGGGAGGTGCAATGTGAGCGCAAAGGCAGCTATAAATACTGCTGGGGGTGTGATGGTGTGCTCCTGGCAGGGTGATGCATCCGAGAGGATGCCTCAACACCCCTGAGCACCTAAACCCAGAGCCCCCAGTGCATGACAAGCGCCCTGTGCTAAGGATGAGCTGGACCCCATTCAACACCCCACTCCAAACCCTTGTGGCACCTTGGCAGGCCCAGGCAGAGGGGAGCAGAGGGATGAGCACGAACACAGGGGTTAAACACCAGATGGACCAATACTTCTGAAATTGAAGGTGAAAAGAGGTAGCTTGAGGAGTTTGCCAGGGAGACTGGCACCAGTGCTGCTCAGCATCCTCCCTGGGTACTAGTGCCACCCAGCATCCCTCCTGGGTACCACTGCAGTGCCAGGCAAACGGGAGCAGAGATGTGAGCAATAATATGGGGGTTAAACATCAGACGGACCGATTTTTCTTGTAAAAGAACAAAAAAAGGAGAGCTAATGCATTCACCAGGGATAAGGATATTGGTGCCGCTCAGCATCCCCTGGGTACCAATGCCGCTCAGCATCCCCTGGGTACCAATGCCGCTCAGCATCCCTCTCCCAGGGGCTGGAGAGGAGGAAAACCAAGGAGGGAAGAGGAGGAATGAAGGATTCACAAAGAAGAAGGAGGAAAAGGAAGACCAAGCAACCAAGCACAATGGATGGCATTTCATTAAATCTCCGTGGCCACTAAGGAATGTGGCTGCCTGCCCATCAGCCCGCCCCACGCTCTTTCATCCACCGGATCCATGCTCCTCTTGCTTCAAAGTTAATTACATACTTAAACCTTTTCTGTTTAACCTCCTGCACAGTGGGACATGGTCCATGGGCTTCTCTTTGCTTTTATTGAACAGCCTTGAAAAGGCTCCAGTGCTAAAGGGTGGCCTGACACCACTCACGATGGGCTCACAGTATCCCGCCAGCGTAATGACATCGCACCATTCAGAGCATCATCTGATGGGGATGCTACAGCAATAACATGTCCCAGAGTGGGAAGGCTTTATTAAGACAGGGTTTATATCCAAACTCCAGCAAGCATGGGCTCCCAAGAGCTACGGCAGGCATCCAGGACTCCCAGTCCAACACAAAGCAAAGCCAACCAATGGGAAAAAGCCCCTTTTGCTCCCATCTTGGCTTAGCCAGGACTGGATTATCCCCGTGGTCATCCCCAGGGTGCAGCTTGGGGACAAAAGCCCCTAGCACACCGTGCTATGCAGGCACGAGCCAGGAAAGCTAACACAGGTGAGCTTTCAGAATCAGGATCCATGTTTCATCCCTGGCCTTTTCCAGCAGCTCCTGCTCCCCCATCCCAGGTAATTATCAGGAGGAAATCAGGACTTGGGTACCCATAGGACACAACATGCATCACTCCAGCAGCCAAACCCCGCCATAGTGAAACAGGCAACAACCCATCATGTGAACACAGAGATGTGGAGGGGTGAGTCTCCCAAATCCCAAGTTCTCCCAGGAGCAGGGACGAAGGCAACACAAAGTCCCAGAGCCCTGGACTACCAAACCTAAGACCTCTCAATGCGTATGAGACGCTCTTTTCCTGCACCAAAGGATAAGTGGTTAATGCCACTGCTGCATGGGGGGAAACGGAGGCACGGAGGTGCTTTGGCAAAGTCCCATATCCCGGGACAGCATCCCTTTGCTGGGATGCTGGTGAGGCGCCATCCCTTTCCCAGCACCCCTGTGGAGCCGAGCCAGCCTCCCACCTCCCAGATCCCGCCTGCTATTTAAAGGTGATTTCCTCGGCACACTCCTACGGGAATGCGCCCTGGGAAGGAAACAGTGGGAGCTGCTTTCCTCCGGGTGCCAGCAGACACGGGGGATAGGGAACACATACTGCAAATGAGATTGACTTCTTATCCAACAACATCGCGTACGGACCATACCACGGGCTCTCAGGCAAGGTTATTAATGGATACGGGATCAGAAACTGTGTTTCTGTCTGCACGGGGATCAGACTTCCAAAGGGGATGATGCTATAGGACTCACAGCACCAAACCAGGACACAGAGCAGATCCTGCACTGCAGCAGTCCCCATTGCACACCGATGGAGACCCCTCCACACTGCGCATCCCACCAGCTCCACGCCGAGCCCAAACACATCGGGACTTCAGTCTCATCAGTGGGAAAATCCCTTCTGGTCCAAGCAAGGAAGAGCCAAATCCCCCCCTCAGCTGCACTTTGCACGCTCAAAGGGCAATAGGCACCTCCAAGTGGGTTTGTGCATCACATAGAGAATACAATAAACACCCTCCCTGTGCTCTCTGCTCCCCAACTCTGTAAGATAGAAACGTCTGAGGGGAAAAACACCCATTTCCTGGCCCTGCCAAAACCTGATTAGAAGAATATGGAAAGCAGCTCCATTAGAATTCTTCCCAGTAGTTTGTTTTCCTTCTCCAAATCATTTTAAATATTGCATTTAATAGAAAAATAATTTGCTCAGCTGTAAGAAACATCAATTTGCAACTTGAAGCCTTGTATATTAGCCAAAAGAAGCTAATGTGTAAACATTAGCAGCTCCAATAGCACATGGGGTTTAGCCAATGCAATTCCAGGGAGAGAGCAGCCAGATATTAAGATGGAGGATTTGCATAATAAGTCACTTATGCCTGATAACCTCAGTGTTTGGAAAGCATGGGACAAGGAGAACAATATCCATCTACCAGCAGCGACCAAAGACATAAATCTCCCTCTTCTTGCCTGTTAAAGACTCTTTATGGTTTCTACCTGTAGATTCCCATAGGTGTTAAACCTCCTGCAGTGAGAAGCCAGTCCCAGAAGCCTCCAAAGGACCTTTAGCATGGGGATGGGGTGGAATTGGGAGATGTGGATGTGTTACAGCCATTCCCAAGCCTGAGGGGAGCAAATATAAGCAAGCAAATACCAGTCCTGAAGGGTTTGCAATGCCACGGGGCCAGCTTGTGCATGGCCAAGGCCCAGGTCTGTCAGGCAACCCATTACCATGAAGGTGCATCTAAAAGTAATGGGGGAATAACTGATCTTGCTTGCCAGAGTCCTTCCTTGGGGCACATCCAGCTGCAAAACACAGCTCCCCTTCCCTCCCACCCCAAAAAGCATGTCCCACAGGGATCAGCACAGCCAGGACCAGGGTGCTGCATCACCTCAATGATGCCATCAGGCATCGCACCCCTCCACGTGTCCTGCAATGATGCTGTGGAGCACAAGCCAAGAGGTTCCAACCCCATGGCTGAGGTGCATACGTGCATTTAACACTGCATCCAAGTGCTGTCCCTGCACAGCACCAGGATCTGGCCAGCTGGGAAGGGACAGCATCACTCCCTTATTCACACCCAGGTCCTGCAGCACAGGAACCCCCTGGTGCTGCCCCACAAGGAGGCCACTAACCTGCAACACAAGTGCTTTAATAATGAACCATCACTTAATTAACATCCTCAGGGCTGCCTCTTCGACTCCACACAAAGGAAAACAAGGCAGGCCTTTGAAAACCTCCATCCTGCTGGTATCGATTGCTCACTGTGCAATTACAGCTCCTGGGCTATGGAGTGACCTGGAACCCTGGGGGAAAATGGTAAAAAAGGGGGGGAAATGGTAAAAGAAATTAAAAAGAGGGGGAGGACAGCTTGTTTCTGTCCCCTGGCTCCTTTATCACCATGAGGTCCCCATGGTTATACTGAAAGCTAACAACCATACATGCCTATGGACCCAGAGAGACCAGGACCGTGAGCCCCAAGGATGAACTGGTGCTTTTGGGGGATCCCCGAGCACACGGGGATGGTCCCTGCACAAGTTCAGGCAGGGAAAGCAGCTGCCCCATGATACAGCAGCAGCATCTCCCCAGCCCCGAGGGGCTCCAACACCAGCTGCAGAAATCATGGGAGAGACCAAGCTTTCCATATTAACCCCATTGCTGGGGAGAAAGATGGGGGGAAACCTTCCACCCCCCCCGCCTCCCCCTCTGGGTACCACCTCTAGTGATGGATGCAGGAGCAATGCACACCGATGGGCTAAGCCTCCCGTGATGGAGCGGGTGCCAGCACACGGGGCCGCAGGGAGCAGCTCGCCTGGGTTATTTATGGCCTTTCAAGGCAGAAAACGGAGCCACTTGCATTATCAAAGAGCCCTCACGCGGCAAAAGCAGCCAGCGACAGAGCCAGCCGGCCCTCACCGTGCCCAGCATCTGCTCCTCAGCCCTGGAGGGGGGTCAGGATGGGAGGAAGAGGAGCGAGGAGGAAGGGAAGGGCAGAGCAGGAGCAGGTCTCAGCACAATGCAACCCTCAGAGCCCCTTTGTGCCCAGGGAGCCTCTGTCATGGCTCTGGGGAAGGAGTGCTGGATGAACGCAGGCACCCTATGGCCAGGCAAGGGGGATACAACCAACTGAGCCCCAAAACCCCATGAAGCAAGTTCAGTTCATCCATCCTTGAGACTGAGCTAAAACCCAGCAGCTCCAGCAACCTCATCTCAGGGTCTCCATCAGCATCCCAGTGCCACCCATAGGTTATTAACTGCTCAGACCATTCCCCCAGGGCCCTGGGTGCAGACACCTATGCAGACATCGGGCATCAGAGCAGTGGCACTTGGGGACAGCACATTGTAAATCCAGAGCTGCAGAAGCCTGCAGATGCCTTTCCTCACCAGCTTATTTATTGCTTTTAATACCTCCCCTCGTCGCTGGCAGCACCAGGTTTGCTTTGCAGATGCTAAAACCAAACCAAATCAAATCTCCCTTTTTTTCCCCCAGAAAGCTGCTCTAAGTCTGCCCCCACCCCCTTTGTTTCTATAGGCCCCACAAAAACCCAACTGAGATGCAGGCAGACACCAGCTCCTGCCTGCTCTGGCTGTAAGGGTGCGCAGGCAGGAGCACAGCACCAGTAGGGATGCTGCCGCACTGCTGAGACCTGGCGCACTCAGTGCATGGAAACAACAGGCTTGAATCCATGCTCCCAACAGCAAAACCTTGAGGATGGTCACCAAAGATGAACTTGTGGCCAAGAGCCTGATGCAGGATGGGTTCATGGATGGTGCTGGCAGCAGAGAGGATGCGTCCATGCACCCATCCATCCCGACTCCCTCCTCTCCACTTGCTCCAATACCTGCTCCCCAGCAGCACCCCAAGGCCCCTTTCCCAACTTGGCAAGGGAAGGCATCGCCCTCCCTCTGAGCCTGGAGCCCCCTTCCAAAGCTGGATTTCCAGTAAGCCCAATGCACCACCCACACTGCATTCCCTGTGGGAAGGCTCAGGACATGCCATCCTATGGGGAAAGGAAAACCACTGCTGAGCAGTGAGCACATAGGGCAGGGGACTGACCTGCAGCATCCTCACTAAAACCACCAGGATTACACTGATTATCAGGGAATGGTTTGTGTTGGAAAGGACCTTAAACTCATCCACTTCCAACCCCTGCCACGGGCAGGGACACCTTCCATAGAGCAGCTTGCTCCAAGCCCCTGTGTCCAACCTGGCCTTGGGCACTGCAGGGATGGGGCAGCCACAGCTTCTCTGGGCACCCTGTGCCAGCAGCTCCTCACAGGGAAGAACTGGGATGTATCCTCCCCCAGCCAGATCCCTGCTCCCATTCCCAACAGAACATGGCAATCACAGCGCTCTGCACAGAGCCAGGCACGATGAGCAGCAGCTCCCCAGGCAGGAGCCCAGGTGAGATAGGAAATGAGAAGTTCAGCTAATGAAAAGAGAACTAGGCCAACCCAGAGATGCGCTGCTTCGGTTTGATACAGTCAGGATCCAAGGAAAGCAGCTTGCTTCCTGGATGCAGGAAAAAAATCAATGGGACATAAGCACTCGGGAGACAGCAGAAAACAGGGTCAAAAGCAACAGAAATAGGAAGGTCCTTGGGGAAAAACCCATCTGGGCAGTGGCCAAACCTGCATCACATCCCCATGCAGAGAGGACAGAGCTTGGCAGTGGAGGGGGGCTTTAAGTCAACCCTGAGCTGCTCCTCCCTCATAAACACCCTGGAAAGCTCCAGCACCAACCTCCATGGGGGCCCCACTGCCACCAGACCCACAGAAGAAGGGACTTTGGGGTGACCAGGGACCACCCACCCCTGCTAATCCCATTACCCCACTTACAGCACCCACCCATGATGCGAGGAGCATTCATTGCGCTAAGCACATGTTGATGCATCTGCTGATGGGTAGGGATGAGCTGTGGAGGGGTTAGAAGCTGTGCATGACCCAGGGCCTGGCACTTTAGGATGTGTGGGGTTGCCCTGCCCCACAACAGACCCCTGTCCCCATGAGAGGGCTGCCAGCTGCAGGGAAAGGCTTCAGAGGAGACACCATCCTTGGGTGGATCTGCAGGGACTTGCTGCCCAGGTTTTAAACTCCCCACTGTTGAACGCTCCCCCATCACAGCTCCAGATGTGGGGAGAACTGAGGCATCAGGGCACACAGCATCGGACACGGAGGAGGCTGCACCACAAAGTGCCCTTCAGAGCATCCCCAAATCACAGCGGCTCCATTGACATCTCCAAATCCATCCAAGAAACGAAACAGTTTGTCCATAGTCCATCCTTCCGCCTGTCTTCACCTCCATAAGCAAGCGGCCACGATGCTCCATCGCCTCTGGCCCATCAGAGAAAAAGCCATTTCCATCATCTCCTGTCAGGCAGCAAGATGACCCCCGGGCAGCATCCCAAAGGCGACGCTCTGCACTAGGGAAGTGGCTGGGCTGTAGCATTGCATCTCCTGTTCCAGACCGGCCACTGTTCTGATGCTGACATCCTGCTCCCAGGGACCCACAGCAGACAGGCCAATTGCAGGGTGAAGCACCTTGAGCAGAGCAGCCCTCGCTCCTCCACTGGGCTGATGGGGCTCATTAGGCTGCAGGTCTCCAGCATGAAGCACACACCAGGCTCCAGTGCCCAGCAGCTCACATCCACACACTGTCATTTGCAGCCACCCCAAGCAGCCGCAGGGACAGTGGCCTCATTAAGACACATCAGGTCATCACCATCCCCTGGTCCTGTCCTGGGAGAGCTCCGAGCATCTCAAGCCAAACGCTGCATCCACAACCCTGATCAGTTTAATGATGGCAAGAAAAGGCTGATCCCTGGAAGTGCTCACACACTGTGTAGAAGAGGCCCTCAGTGTCATGAGTTAGTGGTGGCCATGGCAGTGCTGGGGTAAAGATTGATCTTGGTGATCTTAAAGGTTTGATCCATGGAGGAGGGGGTCAAGGAAGTCAAAGCTGTCCACTGCCTTATATAGGGCTCCCAGACAACGAGGTTCCCCAGCATCCAGCATGGGGAAGGATGGACCCTCTGCCAGCCCCATGCAGCCCTGCACCAGCACAATCACCTTGTCAGGGGTGATTTTCCAATGGTTTTAAAGCCAAGTCAAAACACAGTGCGAAAACAGCACAAGACAAAACCATCCTGAGATTTGCTCTGGCTGCAGCACATCCAGCTGCAGGGAGGGGACATGAGGGGTGCCACGCACCCATCAAGCCACCCCCAGCTCCTGTGTCAACATCTGGAGCACTTTGGGGCTGCACGAAGGTGAGGATACCCAAAGTTATGGCCAAAACCAGTCAGGAGGCTCCTTCCAGCTGTGAGTCTGACAGGGAAGGAGGGGAGGAAACCACACACCAGGACCCCACTGAACCCCAAACCGCAGGAGCATCACTCTCCCTGCACTCCTGCTGCAGCCCCACCATTACCCCAGAGCTGCCCTGGCACCCTGATGGATGGTTCCCCATGGGAACAGCCCCACATCCATGGGGGCAGCGTTGATGTCCTGCTCCCACAGTGGGCAGAGCATCAGCACCCAGATGTGGGGTCTGGCAGAGGTCCACAGGGACAGCCTGGATTTGCTCTCCAGATGGGAGAAATTGGGGTGCAAAGAGCCCCTCAAACCTATAGGAAACCCATGGGCTACCCCGGGATATCTGTACCCCACTACCAGCACCCCGGCTGCAAAGCAGGGCCATAACACCCCAGGCAGGACCTGGAGGAGCATAAAAGCAGCCAGGGGATGAGCTGCAGCAAACAACCATCCAGGGAGCAGGAACAACACTGCTGGCTTTAAAATGAAAGGCAGGGCCATGTCCCCAGGACCCCTCTAGGCACAGAGGTCAGCATCCCCTCTCCTCCATCCCATCACCCATCCGCATCCATCCCATCACCCATCCGCATCCATCCCGGCACAGGGAAAAAGCAGCAGCAGCTTCTGCCAGGCCACCTGCAGCGGAAAGGAAAAGCTCCATCTCCAGGACTTATTTATTTTAAGGCTGCCAAGGAGGAGGCAATTAGCTCCGGGGGACTAATTGCTGGGGATCCTCCTTATCCCAGAGGAGAAAGCCTCAGTTTCCCTATGTTCAAGTGGGTTTCTCCAGCTTGGAACAGGAGGGGGAGATCCAAAGCAAATCCCAAGCTGCCTTCAGGGAGAAGAGGTTTGGGAATCCTGACATTTAATCATGCGGTAACTAAAGGTTCCCAGACATGTCTAATAAGACAATTATAGTGCATGTTAATAATAGATTATTAAAAAGCTTATTTATGGAGGTTTAAGCAGGCAGATGGCAGAGATGTGTGGATAAGGCTCCCGGAGCCTGTGCTACCTCCCAGCTCCGAGCATGCAGCAGGGATTTACCTGCCTCTGCCTCACCATCTCCTCGCGCTTAACCCTTGCATGGCTGCTAAAAGCAAAGCAGCAAACCCCAGGAGAGGATTCGTATGAGATGCTTTGGGCTCGGAGCCCCTCTGCAGGGTGAGGATGGAGTGATGGGTTGGGTGCAATGGAAAAGTTCCATCCAAAGGGAAACCAACGTCAAGAGCCAGCAGGGAAGTTGTCGCAGCCACAGCCACCAACGAGCATCTGCCTTTGTCTTCCAGGAGGTGTCTCTGCTTCCCCTCTCCTTCGTGCTGGGCTTTGCTCCGGGAAAGCTCCCAAAGAAGCTGGAATGGGGCTGGTTTGCCTTAGTTTGGATAATAAAGGGAAAAATGTGCAGTTTGAGCCAGGAGGTGACTCACCAGGATCCCTGCTCCCAAAACCAGAGCAGGGCAGCTCCAAACATCCAGAGGCAACACATGAAACACAAGTTCTGAAGCAAGAAGAGGGTAAAAATGGGGCAAACGCAACAGTGAGTCCTGGTGCAGAGTTAAAAGAGGCACTGCCACCTTCCAATGTGGATCTCTGGTATGGAACCATAGGGACAGGTCCATCCAGGAGCATCGGCGTCACTCAGAGCATCCCTATCGCTTGGAGCACCCCTAAACTCTTCTTCACCCTCTCAGATGATAAAGATCCACCACGCTCCAGTGCGTGGAGAGAGGACACTGGAGAGCCAAGGGCTTGAGAGCTGGAAGCCTCTGCCCTGGACACATCAATGGGATTCTCCAGCACATCCGCATGCAGGAACCTAAGGGGCGTTTGCACCGTTTGGATGCTCCAGGAAAGGCCGTGGCATTAAAAACCCCATAGGAGCAAGCAAGAGAAAGAGACTGTTCCCTGGCAGAACAAGCAGGGAGGGGAAAAACATCCAAGCCTGGAATAAGCAGACGAGGAAAACATAATGCCAGATGGGGTGGGGAGGAAGGAAAATGCCCATCGGCAGCCAGGTGGAGGGAAACAAACCCCGGGAAGAGCAGGCACCCGGCACACAGCGTGCACAGAACTGATCCCAGCCCCAGCGCCCCACTGCCTGGGGACAGCCCCTGCATGGGGCACGCAGCATCCCGCTTCCCGGAGCATCCTCCTGTGATCCCGCTGCTGTGGACGCTGTGGTTAACGGTTAATGGGGTTGTTGTGCTTCCCAACCCCAATCCCAGCCCTGGGGACAGCGTCTGCTCTGCAGTTCCCATTCACTCAGCCAAGACAACCCAGTGACAGGGGTCAGGGTCACCCCTGCTGCCTGCTGGTCCCAGGGGGTACCAGGACCCCCATTGCGGGCCTCATCCAACCCAAGCACCCCTCAGACCCCCCCAAACCAGCCCTAGTGCCACCAGCAGACATCCAGGCCCCCCCCAGCAGCACCAAGCTCTGGAATGGAAGCTGCAAACCCAAATATTGTGTGTGCTTAATTGCTGCTAACGAAGGCAAAGCCAAGCGCAAGCAGCTTCCGCATAATTACAGCGGGAGTGCCACGCAGCGCCTGGAAAACAGCCCGGGAGCATGGCGGGATGTGGGTTGGGGTACCCATGGAATGCAACTTACGGCTCAAGTTTTGGGGTGCGGAGGAGCGATGTGCCCTCTCCTAGCGGGGATAGGGAAAAGGAGCAGAGCCTGCCCAAGTTGGAGCCCTTCAACCCAGCCTGATCCGAGCTCACAGAGGGAAGGCTCCGGGTGTTATTCCAGAGAGCCCAGAGGGGAAGGACGAAGCTGGCAAATCCCATCGGTGACAGCTCATGGGTCCCTACCACTGACGCAGCACAAGGTTTGGCACCCACCATCCAAACCTCCAGGACTCCAATGGTTGGGTTTGAGGATTATAAAGCCCTTTTCCAACCCAGCCGGTTCTGGGATCCTAGGACAAGCAGGACACAGCCATGCAGACAGCTTCATCACCGGGAAAGCTTCATGAACTGCAAAAGTTTGCTCGCTGCAGGAAGGAGCAAAGAGCATCCCAAAGCAGTGGGGAGGCTGGGACCAGGGCACACGGCTTCTCCTCCAGCACAGCCACTTGCTTGCGAGGGGCCACAGCTCCCAAGCATTCCAAACCTCAGTTCCCCACTCACAGAAGGGATCACACTACCCCCATTCTGTGCAAAGGAGCAGGAAAGCACCCAGGATCCACACACCCACAGAGACAAGCAGCCGGGTGTCCCCATGGGTGGCTTTGGGGGTCCCTGCAGCCAGCGACATCCCTGCCACCAGCCAAGCCACACGGGCAGGAGGATTCCTGGAGGCAGCAGCCTGCCATGGAGCCAGGGGGCTGGAGCAGCTGGAATAAACGCTCTGATTTACACCGGGATCCTGCCCTCTGCGAATGCCATCTTACCAGGAAGGAAGAGCAGAGAGGGGAAAGGGTTTGTTTGGGAGGGCTCTCTGCTCCCCACAGAGCCCCCCCCCAGCGCAGGTCCCCATCCTGCCCCTCACAGCCTGCAGCAGCTCCATCACCACCACACACCCCAGGACCGGGGAGCAGCACAGCTCAGGACCCCCCCTCTGACACCCGCATGGGTGCAGGGCTCCCTTGCTCTGGCAGAGGGCTCCGAGACCCTCCCCAGCTGCGTGCCTCGGATCCCCCATTGCCCCCTTGCTCTGCCCTGAAGCAGGGGCTGCCCCACCGACATCTGCCCCCAACCCAGCACACAACCCCCCCCACCTCCAGACGCCCCAGCAAACAGAACCTCATTCCCTCTGCCTTCCATGAGCCACAGGGAGCCTCAACTACTTCATATTCCCCCCATGCACCCATCCCTCACGGGTCAGATTTATTCTGCTTCCTGCTGATGGGTGCCACTATTTACAGCTGTTGGGAGGGAGGCCACTACCCAGGAAAGACCCTAAAACCAATGCACCACCACGCAGGGTTGTGAAGGCAAAACAAGGTGAAGAACAGCCAAACCCCAGCCCTCAACGCACCGAGGAGCCGGAGGCTGCAGCACCGCGCTCCTCTCGGACCAAACCACCGCCTCCCTCTCCCTCTGCCTCAGTTTCCCCGCTGTTCACCGCACTCACAGCCCCCGGCAGCAGCTCGGGAGCCCCTGAGTACCACAGCCCCGCTCCTGCCCCCCATGGGTCCCCGTACGCCCCCCGTGCGTCCTCCCGAGCCCCTCGCGGGGTCGGGGCTCGGCGGGAACGCAGCGAACCGCACAATGAAGGACCCGGACCCAAACCCGCGTTCTGCCCCCGCCACTCGCTGCTCCATCAGGGTCCGCACCGAGCGCATCCGGTGACCCCCCCGAGTTTTGCCTTCCCGGGGCCGCACGCACCGAGGCCGCCCCGTTACGGACGCGGGTTCAGCTCCGGTCCCACCGTCCCGAACTCGGCGGCAGCTCACCGGCGGAGGGACGGGCAGGAACCGCTTGGACCGGGGGAGTGTGTGTCCCACAAACACCCCCCGCTCCGTTCTTACCGGCGGGGGTCTCGGTGTCCAGCGCGCAGACCCGCAGGGCGAGGGCGAGGAGCAGCACCGGGGCACTGCGCATGGTGCGGCCGGGGGGGGGCAGGAGGGAACGGAAGGGACCGGGATGGGAGCGGGAGGGGTCCGGGATGGGAGCGGGAGGGGTCCGGGATGGGAGCGGGAGGGGTCCGGGATGGGAGCGGGATGGGAGAGGAGGGGTCCGGGATGAGCGGGAGGGTTCCGAGCCCCTCGGTTCCGGGCCCCTCGGTTCCGGTAGCTGTGGCGCAGCGGGGCCACGCGCCCGCCCCGCGCCTCAAATAGCGGCGGTGCCCGCACGGCAGCGGCGGATCCTCACGCTCCGCCCCGACGTCAGCGCCGTTACCGACGGCACCGGCACCAACACCGGCGGAGCGGGCAGACCGGGAGCGCCCCCTGCCGGCAGCCGCGAGCAGCGCCAGCTCCGCCTCCTGAAGGTGGAATTGGGGGGGTCCCGGGAAAGGAGGGGGGAACGGCTGCGGGTGAACGGGACCCCCGAGGTAGGATGGGGAGAGCGGGGGGAGGATGCGGGTCCCGGTTGTAGGAGGGGCTGCGGGGGGATGCAGAGTGCATGGGGAGGGTCTGGGGGTGCAGGGGGGGAGTGGGGGGTCCCTGGGTGAGGGGAGGGCTCCCTTGCAGTGGGGTGCAAGGCTTTGGGAGGTCCCGGTTCCAGGGGTGCACGGGTGCAGGGGTACGAAGTTGCAGAGGGTGCAAGGCTTTGGGGGGTCCCCATCCGCAAGGGGGTCCCAGGCCGCAGAGGTGTGCAAGGTTTTGGGGGGTCCCTAATTGCAGAGGGGGTTCAGGTTGCAGGGGTGCCCTAGGTACAGGCGGAGGCTTTGGGGGGGGGGGTTCAC
>JASSUY010023552.1:0-12731 GCA_032466535.1 Forpus xanthops | reverse complement strand
TGTGGAATGGAATACTTCTTTGGTCAGTTTGGGTCAGGTGTTCTGTCTCTGCTTCCTCCCAGCTTCCCCTCCTTCTTGGCAGAGCATGAGACTCAGAGAGTCCTTGGTCAGAGTTAAACATTACTGAGCAGCAACTGAAAACATCGGTGTTTTCAGCGCTGTTCCCAGGCTAAAAGTCAAAAGCAAGAGCTCTGCACCAGCTACTAAGAAGGAGAAAAAATGACTGCTACTGTGGAACCCAAGACACTAAGTAATAGGAGGTGATACCTTTTCCGCATTGCTTTGTTATGCAGTCTACGGATTCTGTTGGGTTCTTGCTTCCTGTCAGATTGCATAACAAACTGTGTTCAGAACTGTTTTCTGATATTAGAGTCTGGGTGGGAAAAACTGCTTATTCCATTTACCTATTTAATATTTTTCTTGATACTTCTCAGATGTTAAAACATTACCACGGTAGTCTATATCTTTTCTTTTCTTCCTAATCATATTTCACACTTGGTCTAATGCATTCTGTCTATGGACTGCAGTTTTGTAGTTTATTAAAAAAGAAAGATCAACAATTACATTCCAAACTGCTTTCTTCTCCTTTCATGATTATACTGCAAGTTACATGTCAGAGATAGGCTTTTGACAATAAACTTATCTCTTCAAAAAGCCTTTATATTGTGAGTTTTAAGGTTTATTGTAGGGGCGTCTGAGATCTTGGATAGATTTTATGTATTTCTACATGTCTAAATAGAAAAACATATGATCCCTGATGGAAAAAGAAAATGCCTTTTCACAAGGGTATGTTGCTGATTTAGTTCTGTCCTTCTTATCATTATCTATTAACCATCCTTCTGAGTTTCTGGAGTACCTACTATGTTTCTTGCTTACTACTTTCCCCCACATCTGAGGATTAATCTGTTTCTTACTCTAACATTCGACTTCAGTTCGCTATTTTATTTTGGTAGTCATTTAACTTGGATTCTTGTTTAAAGGCTGCTTTACTGCTAGACTGGCTTTCTGAAATGTATTCTGTTTTAAAAGCGCGTTCTATATAAGTCAGTTCTGATGCAGCAGCACAAACAGCAGTCTTTCATGTCTTTTTCCTTCTTAAAAAAAAGAGATTACTAATGTATCTGTTGACTTGCATGTTTACTGCAATGAAAAATGGTACCAGCTACGAGACTGCAGGGACATTGGAAGATTGGATTAGAATTTAACATGAACCAACAAATTAGAATGATCTATGAGAAATGGGATACAAGTCATTAAAGGCAAGTTTAAAATCCTGCTTCTAAATTAAAGAAAAAAGGCAAAGACAGAATAAGGAATGTCTGGGAGTTCTAAAGATTGAGTGTTAAGAGCTGATCTTAAGACAACAGTATCATACACAGAAAAATGTTCTAAAAATGTGACATCACAGCAGGATAAATAAATGTAAGTATTGTCATAAAACACTGTGTAAATCCCTCTGCTCAGGAAAGTCATGAAGTCAACAAGCTCATTGTGTCAGGTTTGGAGCCGTGCACTTAATATGTGAACACAAATCTAAGTTACTTTGCCAAGTTGGAGACTCCAGAAGACAGTGGTACTGATGGTCAGGACACTGGATCCGAGACCTATGAGGAGAGGTCAAAAAAATCAAGGCTAATTTAATAAAGAGAGTATGTGCTGCTGCTTGAGGTCTTTTGGAACACCACAAACCTAATAAGCGTATGTTTTTACTGATGGAGATTGATGCAGTGTGGCTAGTGAAACTCTGCAGTAGACTGGGAAGAGCATATGTCTCCGAAAGTTCCAAAAGTGTTGTAAGACTCACGAGTATGTGTGATATCATCTTAGAGGAGAGGTGTGGTCTAATAAACTTCTGATGACCTTATTACATATTATGATTTAGTGTCTAGTTTATAGTTCTGTTTTTTCTTTTCTCCCCCACCCTGCATTGGCTCTCGTGAGTGGAGCATGAAGGGAACAGCTTTTTGCAAGCAATACTTTGGTATTTTATTGTGTCTGTGTTTGGATTATGTTAAATGGTGTCTAAAAACACTTCAGAATTTGTCAGAACCTGTTCTGGAAGGAAAATCTTCATTTGTTTTTGCACGTCGGTCTAAGAGATTTTTTGGCGACCTGTTTTGTTTCTAGACAAACATTGAAATAACCCACGTCTGAAAGAAATGAGAATAATGAGATGCTTTACCAGTATATAGAAAAAAAAAACGATCAGGACACAGGTTAATTATAGGGTGATTCACTTGAACTTGATCCTAATGATACTGTATTTTAATCAGATTGAATTTTTCCTAAGGAGATTTGTTGTAACTCATGTTAACTGTATTAAAATTGGTTAATAAATCCAAAAAACTGTCACTAGTCAGGGAGCTTTCAAACCCTAAGGAAAGTTCCTTTAAGGCTGCACAGCAGGGGGTTCTTGGTCATTATTTTGCTGACTCTGGGAGAGAATATATCACTACTAATACATCTTTAAAAGTTGCACTTTTGAAGACTCACTAATTTTAATGATACAAAGAGATCAGTAACTGTTAAATTGCTTGGCAAGTGGAACTCACTTGAAGAAGTTGAAGAAGAGCAGTAGATGTCATCTATCTGGACTTATGCAAAGCGTTTGACACTGTCCCACATGACACAGAAACATAGAATCATAGAATAGTTAGGGTCAGAAAGGACCTTAAGATCATCCAGTTCCAAACCCCTGCCATGGGCAGAGACACCTCACACTAAACTGTGTCACCCAAGGCTCTGTCCAACCAGGCCTTGAACACCGCCAGGGATGGAGCATTCACAACTTCCCTGGGCAGCCCATTCCAGTGCCTCACCACCTGCACAGTAAAGAAGTGCCTCCTTATATCCAATCTAAACTTTCCCTGGTTTAACCCATTTCAACCTGTTATCCCTTGTCCTATCACTACAGTCCCTAATGATGAGTCCTAACCCTGGTTGGAACTGGATGATCTTAAGGTCTTTTCCAACCCTAACTGTTCTATGATTCTATGATTCTGTAAGTTGCATTTGAATAGAGGCAAGTATGTGATCCCAGGTCTAGAGGCTAGATTGCATTTACAGGTTAGAGGAAATGCTTTTGAATAAATCAGCCAGTAGAAGGGATGTAGGGGAGGTGATGTTCCTGCTTATGCAGTATTAATGGACTATGGTGGGTATATTATGGGCAGGTTGGAGGTTTAGTCTTCAGAAATAACCTTAGGAATTTGGAAAGGATTTGGAAAGCAGCTATAAGAATAATTCAGATTCTAGGAAAGTGAATGTCATTTTAGAGATTTAAGGAGCCTGTTTCTACATTTGTATTTTCATCCACTCAACAGTTAATTCTGCAGTTTTTTGATATCTGTAAGCTATGATTAATGGTATATAGTTCTCTTAAGGGTAGTGACAAACCTCTCCCAAAACAAACTGATCTAATTTGGAGAGATTCTCATAGGAAAAATGTAATAGTACTTGTGTTCCCCTCACTCACTTCCTCTTGTTTAATGTGAAAAAGTAAATATGTGCTTTCTGTCGTTGGCCTTTGGTTGAGGCGTCAGATACCTGGAAGACTGTCTTTGATTAGAAGGGAAGACAAAGCTTAAAAAATAATTTTCTGAGCTTCTGTGGTGGTAAAAAGGCTACTTGGCAAACAGATATGGGAGGTATGATTTGTTCGAGGCAGTGCATTCAGTAGAATGTCTACATTAGTTGGAAAAAAGGAAGGATTGCCATTGCTTTGAAGATAGAGCTGAGACCACATTGTATTGCTCAGGGAACAAACATGTTTGAGTATTACAGGGAAATCCCAGTTCTATTGTTGGCACCAAACTCCTCTGCCAGCAGGTTACCAACATACCCTCACTGAAATAAGCATATTACTGGTAACTTTTTTTGTCACAAATACTTTATACAATGTGTAACGGTAGCAGGAATTTTAAACTCTGTTAAATCCATCCTTGTCTCATGACATTACCAGCTCCTTTTCAGCCAGTCAACTACATATTCAATCCTCTTATGCAGTTGTTGTGTCACTCCTGTCTCCTCTTTAAACTCTGTGTAGAATTTTACCTGTCACGCTAATGGTAGAATCCTTCAGAATGATTATTGGCATTGCAGTTTTGTCACTGAATATGTGCGTTTCCAAGAAAAAAATGCCAATGTTTTCACAAAGTCCTGCATTTAAGATTGCTTTTTTGCCACTTCCCGCCGAACCATGTTAATAAGGATGATATTCTCTTAATAGAGAAGTACTCCTTTCCCTTCTATGGTTTAGATTGGCTTAGGAAGGCGGAACTGCTATACATATCTTTCCTCTTGATTGAACACGCTTTAGAAATGCCATTGCCCTAAAGTGTTTTTCTTTCCTACATGTTACAGTTGCAGTGTTGTGCAGAAGGTCATGTTTTTAGTGGCTCTTTCTATGTAATGATAGCTATTTACTCAGTATTTCCCTTGAAGACGATGATGTGGTCACTGATAGTAGTCTGGGACTGCAAACTCTGTTCCATTTTGTGCCATTGTCAGATTACTTTGATTTTGTTGTCAGTGGTGTTATATGATAGTTGCTTGGCATGAATATAATCTGAAGGGTGTGAGGAGATTGCTGATTGTCCTGTAACTGTAAGTGAATGATCTTATAGCTCGCTATTTTTTTTTTTTCACAGACCCAAAAGTGCCACTCAGCACTATGCAGCTGGTCAATGAATGCTTACAGCAGCTGATGATTTTTGTGCACCATCTGTATTGTGTAACCCTTCTTCTCGATTATTTTGTCTTCATTTCAGTGTGATTTGGTAATTGTTGAAGTCAAACAAATATGGAAAAATTATGTATGCTATTGTTGTAAGTGCATAACTCATCTGGGAAGAAGTAATGTTTCTTCTGGAGGATGACAGAATGAAAACTGGTGTGGTGAGCCACAGGTATTTGAAAAAGGGGATGCTAAAATGCCACAAATTGAGTTGTGGGAAGTGGACTCCTGACTTTTCATAATTCCTTGGGTGCTGTGATTAGCATCCTACAGAGCATTGTAAAACAATACATTAACCATGCCTTAGGCAGTGGTAAAGAAGGCTTGGGAATGTCAACAGTGTTGTGCACCTTTCTGTGGTTGCAAGACTTTATGAACAGCGGCCAGAATATTTGAAAACAATTGTGTGTGTGCTGTAATGTGCCGTTATTTGCAGCAGTGTGACAGCCAATGCTTTCTGCAAGAAAACTTTTTCTAGTGCAGCAGTATTATTAGAACAGGTTCTTAAGGTATTTTACTCTAAATATTTTAAGATGTGTGAATTTCTCTGTTACTAAATCATTTAGGTTTGCGTTAACATCCAGGTTAAAGATGCTGACACTAATTTTGTCTCAGTGGTTCCATTCAAACAATTTATCTAGTTGTTTTCATCCTGCTGTTCTCCATGTTTTCTTACCATTTATAATGTGGCTTCCTGCTTTTCCTAGAATATCCCTGAAAACTAATTTGCATATACATGGAATTTCTGGTTTTCAATTCATAATTGTTGCTATTAACTAATACAGAATTCTTACAATTCATTTTGTGTCCTAACAATTTTTGTGATGAACCTGCATTACTAAGCTCTGTTGGAGGGTAAAATTTGATTAATGCTGATACTTCTGAAGTTATTTTGCAAAACCTGAAAATTCATTCTACATCAGTGCTTCACAATGTATTTGAAGTGGTACATTTCTGAGAACTGCTTCTGTTCTGAAGCCTACCCTTTACATAAAAAAATGGTGTCATTGCATGTGCTCTGAACATACTACAAAATTACTAAGTTGGGAAAATTAAACTCAGCCCTGGATTTTTCAACTAGTGGTTTATATTTAGTTTTGGCTGTTGAGTATAATAGCAGTATTTGAGGGCACATTGCTAGAATGATTGATGTAAAATAATCTCTGAGTTTGGGAGCATTTTACAACAAGCTATATTAGAGTGGATTATTATTTCGATGCCTTACTACAGCAGGGAGCATAACACAAGGCAAGGTCAAGAGAAAGTTAAAATCCAGCCCTGCTCAGCAATTTAGTGGGATGCAGTTCACACATTCTAATGGCTTCAGACAGTAGCTTAATAGCACACACTCTCCACCCCTCCCTCTGCTTTAATTTCTCAAAAGTGCCTTTTTTGAGGAATGATCTTTCAGGCCAGGAGGGTTTTCCCTGTTTGCTTTATATCGAAGGATTGCTTATTGGATGCATTTAATTTATTTAGGTTAGGTTCAGGTTAGATATAAGGAGGAAGTTCTTTACTGTGAGGGTGATGAGGCACTGGAACAGGTTGCCCAAAGCAGTGGTAAAAGCTCCATCCCTGGGCAGCGTTCAAGACCAGGTTGGACAGGGTCTTGGGCGACATAGTCTGGTGTGGAAAGTTCCTGCTTATGGCAGGGGTTTGGAGCTAGATGATTTAAGGTCATTCCAACCCGAACTATTCTATAGTTCTGTTCCTTTGCATCAACTCCTTCATAGTTTAGTAATGGTTGTAAACATATCATCCAGAGATGGATCTGAAAACAGAGAGCATGAGGTCTTTCCTAGTGTTTACCAGATACAATGAGTAGGTTCTGTGTGATTTCCTGAAATATATGGATTTTCTCTAGCTCTGCATGTACTGAGATTCAAAACAACCTGTAAAGAAGCATCAGAAGAAGTTAAGTGGTAATTGATACAAAAATAATCAGAACTTGGTTGCAATTTAGTGCTTCCATACATATATGCTTCTTCTAAGTCTCCTTTAACTGTACGTACTAAGTCACTGCCAGACACTTGTCAGTGTTTTGTATTTCAGCAGGATCGTAATCTGGCCCATTTCTTTAGGGAACTTAAAACCATGTTATGTGCCCATATGCATTCAGGAAAGGTGTTTGTTGATTCTTCCCTTACATTTTTAATCTGTATTCTTTTAGCAGGGATATTTACAAACACCTTTTCCTGTTTTCTTTTTTTCTCCACACCTACAGTTGTGTTTTTTTTTTTTCTGAAAAGCAATTTTTTCTTTTATTCTGCTTAATGCTGTAACTTCCTTTGAATTTAATCTGATTCCTGGCCTGTTATTGTGAGTAATCAAATGTTTCTTTCATGTAGAAAGATTGTTGTGTTTATGAATTGATTATCTCCCTCCAGCAGCTAAGTCGTTCAGAGTGAGTGCTTGTTCAGAGTTCTTCAAGGCAGGAAGAGTTTTGCCGTTTTCTTCTCCCTGTTCCTCTGGACCAGTTCACGCAGTCAAAGTGTGGAAAGGGTTTTAGGTTTTTCTGTCACATGTGGTTTGTTTTGGTTTTAAACTTTCCCTACCTGTCATTTAGTTACACAAGATTAAGGAATGAAATTCCTTATATGTTCTTCTATAATGAATAAACCATATATTTTTCCTAAGCAAGCAGGGCAGACAAATTATTTTGTAATGAGATAAGAACTAGGTCATTGTTGTAATTCTATTTTATCTTCTTTTTGTTATCAAGTATGCTAATTATTTTGGAATCGTTTGATAGAACTGTTTGCAGTGCAAAGTGTTTGGGGGAGCCCAGGTTTTCTTTCTTTATTGTCAGAAAAAGTTGATCCCCCATGCTTCATTTATTACTGATAATGGTCTCCTGAACATTTTTAAATGATCTTCATTTCTAGAATCATCAGAACTATGACTATAGAAAGAATGTTTTGATGGGTTGTGATTGTAATGATTTCTTGGGTTTCATGCCTTTTTATTTACATCCTAATGTTTAGTCGTTTTGGTCTATAATATGCTTTTTTGTCAAGCAGAGAAAACCTGGGAGAATGGGGCAGGAGAAGAGAGAAAACATAAGATTTAAAACAATAAAATGCCCCAAACCAACAAGCTAACAAACAAACAAACTGACAAAAAGCCCCAACAGAACCAAAGCCAAACAAAATTGTAGCTTATGCTGAACTGTTCTGAAAGCCTGTATTGCATGTGGGAAAACTTTCTCAACTGAACTGTGAAACGATGGCCTACAATGCTGCCTGGTGATGTGCTTCTTTCATAGGATATAGCTTTGTCTTCGTTGGCTATAGTTCTGTAATAGGAACAGATCCTATTCATATGAATAAACAGGACCGACTTTGTTGTGTTACTATTGCTTATGTTGGTTTCTGTCCACAAAAATAAAAGGTAATTTATTCAATAGAAGCTTATTTTAAAAGAATGTCAAGGTTGGTCTTTGAGACAAAATGTGTAATTTAACTTCTGTACCAAGCAATTCTGGAGAAACTGAAAAAAAAAGAGTTACTGGATACGTGTTTAGGTATGGTATATTGAAGAAGAGCCAATGTAGACATGACCTGATCAATAAACTATGATTGAGTTGCCTGGGCTTGGCAAAGGTCTTAAACAATCACTTGTAGAAAAATGCAAGTCTGCTGGGAAAAGAGAAACAGTCTTTTTTGTCAATTTGTAACTCCATAAAGGAATAGAGAACCAGGAGTTTATCGTTATTTTTCATAACAGAAACAGCTTAGTGCAAGGATTCATTTTTCCTGCTCAGGGGCCTGTGTTAGCTCATGTGGTTCATCAAAGAATAACTTGTCTGGAAAGCAGAGTCTCGTGCTCTGTTGAATAGAATCGCTATAGGAAACTTTAGCATTATGTTTGGCTATAAATAATTTTGACATAATGGTTACATTTAAAGCATTTTCTTTTGTGCACTTCTGTAACATAATTAGGAGTGAAGAAAGTCAGAAATGATAGAGGTTGAGATTTGGGATGAGGTCTTCCTATGGTCTTCCTGCTGTTACTGTATGAAGTGAGCTGTGCTGGTAACATTTAATGAAGACACAGGTTTGTGTAACTCAGTACAAGCCTTTTTGAATTCTATGTAAAAGACTAAAAAAATTATTTTGCAGTCTGTAAATATAAAACTGAATTTGGTAGTAGAGAAGTTTTTGCACACACCTTCTCCCTTCCTCCTCAGTCCTATATTTAACAGATACTGTTTTATGTACATTTAAATAGCAACAAGCAAATTTTCAATTTAGTTCCATTTGTTCTGGTTTAGGTTTATCATATATCAAAATTCTGCTTTAGGTTCATTTCTGATTCATGGAAAACTTAAGATTTTGTGGTGAGTTTTTTAGATGGAGATAAATTCAACTCACTGCATTAAAGGCATAACTCAAAAGGATGGCCTTGAATGTTTCCATTTTCTTGGTTATGATCTTAATATGCATTGCTTAAATGAAAGAACTGTAACGTTTGATTTTTGTTGTTGCTGTTTATTGCACATATAATTTCTTTTTATGTGATATAATACAAATCTTGTAATAATATTTTTTAGAGCCTATTCTGGCTTTTGATAACGCATAAATGTTTTTATACTTGTGCATAACTGAGTTTCCTTAAAAACTTATTATTATTTAGTAATCTGAAACAAATGAAAACTTCCTATTTGTAATTCTGGGTGTCAGTACACCATTGATTTTGCTATCATCAGGAATCCATTTTCAGTTTGGTAAATGATAACAGATCCATCAAAAGCAAATCAGGGCAGTGGGTTTTTGAAAATCACTGGAGTTGAATTTTTGATCACTAAATGCTATTTGAAATTTTGTCTATCATCACTACTATCAGAAGCATGGTATGCTGGTATATTTCAAGTACAGATTCTGGTGTATGACTGAAAGAAAGATCCCCAGACTCAGAGTTTTCTGGATTTATAAGAACTGGATCTGAAATCTTTTCTTTCTCGAGGCATCTGTGCAAATCACAGTGAGGTAAACTCAGTGTATGAAATTTCTCTTCCATCCATTATTGCATAAAGCATTTTTCCTAGAGAAACTTTTGTGGTTTAAAAAGAAGAAACCAAGAAATAGTGACATTGAAAGAAATTCAGTGTGAGTGTTCTTTTTACCATAGAGTGTGTTCAAGTAGGTAAGGGGAAAGGCTAAGATTCTATTCCAAATAAATACAGTGGCAGCTACTAAAAGTCATGAAGGCATTTATGTGGTATTAATTTACACCTGAAAAGGTGTCATGAGAGACTATAAAACTGTTTTTAGCAGAACAAATTATTCAAATTAGTATTCCATTTCTTTTCAAGTTGATGCCTTTATGAAAACCGGAGTTGTATGTGGTCCAAGTTTATTCAGGTTTGGACAAACTATAAGCAGAAGAGGCAGAGTTGGAATTGCATCTGAGATACTGTAACAAAATGCTTAGATATTTTGATTCTGATGCCTTTACAAGTTGATGTTTACAACATTAGGAGATTGAGAGCCACAACATCATAAAATATGATTCAGTTAGAATTTTGGTGGCTGTTTGATTCGGTCTTTATAAATTGTGTATTCTGCAGAGGGCAAAGCTGTTGGAGTACTGGTATATCTGAAAATTTCAATCTTTAGAAAGGATCCCAGTGCTTGTTATGTTGGTAGTATTGTTAAAATTGCAGAGATGAAGAGTGGGGAGAAAATCAGTTACCACTTTGTCAGTGTTATTTGTCTACTGAACAGTTTCTGTTCCTTTATGTGCTGCACTTCTGGGATATTTGAACAGCAGACATTAAGAATTTTTGAAATCTAAAGCATATAGTGTTCCCTGAACTTTGAAAACAAGTTTTAGTGTCTTAATCTGTTTTTTCTCCCCTGGCAGACTCGAAATGTAATGCTTTATGATTACTTAAATTTTGAATGAAGCCTGTGGGTTTTGATGTTTTGGCAATCTCAGTCTTTTACTCTATATATCATGATTACAAAAATAAGGCACTTTGCACTGAGAATGCGGTGTTGGTAATCTGTGTTTCCTGCCCCTGGAAAGTGAATTAAATAAATAGTATATTTATTGAGATCACTTGCACAAAAGCATTTAAATAAAAAAGAAATATGAACAAGTCTTCTGCAAATTGGTGACTGAATATCATTCTGAAAAGATAAATAACTCAGAGCAGTTAAAATGTGTGAAATCACATTTCCTAGGTAGTCAGGGATTCTGCTTTGTTAATTTCTGAGAATACTTGTATAGTAATTGAAGCTGACACTTCAGTTATGTGTGGATGCTTCTGTGAACGTCAGTTACAGGACTGGGATCTAAGTTAAGAGTGCAAAGCAGGAACAGCAAATCCTTTGAATACGGAAGGGCTGAATGATACCAGTAGCAGCATGTGACACTCTGTGAGTGCAGTTTTATTTATTACATCATTTTGAAAAGTGCAGTCTGCCTATGCAGGCTTTATTGTTTAAGCAGAGGAAATGTACACATGAAATGGTGTGATTTGTAAATTAAAACATGAACACATAGTGCTCACACGCAGAGGTCTCATTAAATAATAATAAGTTTAGCTCTTGTAAGTCAAGAGACCAGCTAATCCATCCTTCCTGCTCAGACATGACATCAGTTTGAATGTATGCTGGTTTTATCGTGATGAACAGAAGTGTCTGATGTATCTGCAAGGGTCTGCATGCCTACAGAAAGGGCATTTTGAAGCTGGCCATAGGAACCATTTAGGAAGAAATAGCAATGTTTGAAGCACTCGATACATTTTCTGTAGTACTTAATGTTCTCTGAGTGTTTCTCTGTTTCAAATGATATAATTTTTTTGGAAACTACTAATTGTAAACAAACAATTACAGATTTTCTTTGGTCTTGTTTCCTAAATAGCTGGCTTTTTGGAGCCCTTAACTGTGTTTGTCCCAGTAATGCCCTATTATTTCATAGAAGAGCATAGTAATTACATAGTATTTACAAAATGAATCACTGAGATTTTTCAATCAGTTTGAATCTCTCATTAGAACAAAGTTGTCAGACAAAATGTTTCTTGTAAGTTTCAGGGCTTACAGGAAACAAACTTTTAGAAATAATCCATTTTATAAACTACAGGTAAGTTACGTTTTGTGTTTTATTTTACCATTCAAACAACTTTCATAATGTTTCTTCTATAGAAACGCTTAGGCTACAGGATGTCCCCTCATCTTCATCTGTTTTTACAAAGCTGCATTCTGTCTTCTTTATTTGTATGGTTTGCTGCTGCTTTTTATGAAAAGGACTAATGTGAAAGAAATGGTTACCACAATTCCTAACTTTGGTGCTTCAGAAGTTCATAATCTTTATATTTGCTATCTTGAAGACTCTTAAGAATTGTACCAAAACTGTATCAAAATGGGCTGAATTCTGTGGCAGTGTTGATTTACTGTATTTTGCTGCAATTTCCTTCACTTTTGTTTTATACTTATCTAGATAGATTTTTCAGCAATGACTATGGCTATGTAAGATCTAACAGAAAAAGTCAGTTGTAAAATAAACATAATCTCAGGTTTTGTTTGAAAATCTTTTCTGTCCTTCTGAAATGCCAGTGTTAGTTATCTGTGGAAGGATTGGAAGCAAGCTGCCATGCACCTTCTAGCTTACTCTCTGAGCTTCCAGAACCTGGGTCCTTATGAGACAGGGAAAGTATAATATCCATGGGTGTAGTTTTCTAGCAAGAATATTTAAGTCTGTTTTTTAACATACACTTTAAAAAAAAAAAACAGCAAAACCCCACATTTTAATGACAGTGAGTTTCACAGTGTAACAGTGCCTTCTGAAAATCCAAATATGTGACATCAACCAGGTCTTCCTTAATTTCATGCTAATTTAATTGTTCATAAAATTGGCTCAATGTCCAACTGGAGACCAGTAATGAGTGGCGTCCCTCAGGGATCGGTGCTGGAACCGGTCTTGTTCAACATCTTTGTCAGTGACATGGACAGTGGGACTGAGTGCGCCCTCAGCAAGTTTGCTGATGACA